>CM038623.1:19759768-20034768 GCA_021554675.1 Leuciscus idus
AATACTAATGAGGGCTTCAATTTTCGGTTCAACTCTGCAGTAGGTCAGCCTAGCATCTGGCAGGATTTTATGCTCTGTAAGGCAATTACTTGTTTTGCACATGTTTGCAACCACTAGCAATTCTGTAATGGTGACTGGAGGGGATCATTTGTTTTAGGCATTTTTTGGAGCTCTGTATTTTTTAAAAAGTATATTTTTAGTCTAAGTATATTATAAAGTATATATACAACAACAAGAAGATTATCACAATGGAATCAAACAGAATGGAACTAGCTTTTGCATTCGATTACAAGGGGGTGAAGTTTTAGAGGATCAATTACCAGTTCATGTCATTTTATCGAAAAGGACAATGCTTTAAGTGAGGAAAAACAAACTAATATCATAAAACATAACTGAATAATCAGGTTGCTAGTACTCGCTAATCAATCAATCATTCAATCAATCAATTCAATCAATCAATCAGTGGAACATGTTATTAAAGGGATAGTTCACTTTGAAATTAATTTTTGGTATGTTTTAGCTTACCTCAAGGGCATCCAAGATGTAGGTGTCTTTTTTTCCGCAGTAGTTTCAATTTTGATATTTTTAGGTCAAACCGTTCTTGTCTGTCAGTCATATAATGCAGGTCTATGGTCACCACCTCAAAGAGCATGCACAGAGTCCAAATTAAAACAATTCCCCGTCGTCCAAATTAAACAATTCCCCATCGTAAGTACACATTGATGGCCTAAGACACGAAACGAGCGGTTTGTGTGAGAAAACGAACAGTATTTATATCGTTTTTACCACTTATACACAGACATGTCCAAGTGATCTGATCTGACGTGTACGCAGACTGGTGCATAGATATATACACTAGATGTCGCCTTAAAGACATTCGTTCCAATGAACTGCCGTAGACAAGGCGACATCTAGTGTGTATATATCTATGCACCAGTCTGCGTACATAAGTAATGTAAGTGTGTGTTTGTGTGTTATAATTGTTTAATGTTTTAATTAGAGAAAGAATGACGAAGAATGAGAAGAAAGGTGAAGAAACACCTCAAATTTTTTTTTATTATTTATAAATGAATTGCCTGTTTTTCATTTTAGACGTTTGCATGCTAGTGATATTATAAATATGGCAACATCTTCTCAAACCAAAGTATTACCACCATTATTTAAAACGTACCCCTGTTCGAAAACTACATAATAATTTACATTGTATACATTTATATAATTTATGCAATCCTTCAGTATGTAATAGGAATATCAAAATTAACGGAACAGCACACAATTTAAAGATGTATTTATTTACTTGCTATGTATTTACTTTATTTATTTATTTGTTTTGTACATCTAGGGCACAAACACACATACATGCACTTTTTTTTTTGTTCAAAATTTTTAACAGTTGAACTATGTCTTTGAACTATGTCTGTTTCAGATATTTGACGAAGAGTACAGTGTTCTGTATCTGGACCAAGGCGGAGCTTTAGTAGCTATTAGACACACACCCCTTCCCATCAGGCACCTCTGGTAATCCCAAGCCAGTATCATTATTAATATGTCATGCATATGTGCATAAAAGATGAGTCAATGCAATCACACCAAGCTGAATCACATAATCAAAGGAAGTGTGAACATTCTCATTAAACCCAGTAGACTGTGTAATACTTGTGTCTAGTAATCTAGATTAAATGTCGGAAAGGTGCAGTAAAGTTCTGTTTGAATTATTTGCCAGCTGTGTTGCAGTCTTTTCTAAACTGTATCGTAGTTTCAGGTGTGTGCTGCTGGTTTCTATGCAGGTTGAGCTTTGATGAGGGGAGAGTGTGGAACAAATACAGTTTCACTTCATCTCCCCTGTTCGTGGATGGAGTCTTGGGCGAACCAGGCGAGGAGACGCTCATTATGACGTACGTATTGTGAATATTCAGGACTAATACATTTTGATTGTTATGGAATGTGAAAATAGTGCTTGATGAAATATGTGATACAAACATGTGATAAACAAATGTATCATTATTTTGTATATATAAATACACACACATGCATGTATATATTTAAGAAAAATGTGTTATTTACATATAAAATATTTATATTTATATATATATATATATATATATATATATATATATATATATATATATATATTATGTATAAATATATGTACAGTTTAAACATGCAAATATTTCTTACATATATAAATGCATATGTGTGTGTTTATATATACAAAATAATTATACACACACATATATTATGTAAACACAAACTTTTATTTTGGATGTGATTAATCGTTTCCCAAAATAAAATAAAATAAAATAAAATAAAATAAAATAAAATAAAATAAAATAAAATAAAATAAAATAAAATAAAATAAAATAAAATAAAATAAAATAAAATAAAATAAAATAAAATAAAATAAAATAAAATAAAATAAAATATTGTTAACAATAGTGAGTTTACATCTCACAATTGTAACTTTACATTTTTTACTTAAAACTTTAAATCCCACAAGTTCTACTTTATTTTCTCATATTTGTGACGTACACTCACCTAAAGGATTATTAGGAACACCATACTAATACTGTGTTTGACCCCCTTTCACCTTCAGAACTGCCTTAATTCTACGTGGCATTGATTCAACAAGGTGCTGAAAGCATTCTTTAGAAATGTTGGCCCATATTGATAGGATATCATCTTGCAGTTGATGGAGATTTGTGGGATGCACATCCAGGGCACGAAGCTCCCGTTCCACCACATCCCAAAGATGCTCTATTGGGTTGAGATCTGGTGACTGTGGGGGCCATTTTAGTACAGTGAACTCATTGTCATGTTCAAGAAACCAATTTGAAATGATTCGAGCTTTGTGACATGGTGCATTATCCTGCTGGAAGTAGCCATCAGAGGATGGGTACATGGTGGTCATAAAGGGATGGACATGGTCAGAAACAATGCTCAGGTAGGCCGTGGCATTTAAACGATGCCCAATTGGCACTAAGGGGCCTAAAGTGTGCCAAGAAAACATCCCCCACACCATTACACCACCACCAGCCTGCACAGTGGTAACAAGGCATGATGGATCCATGTTCTCATTCTGTTTACGCCAAATTCTGACTCTACCATCTGAATGTCTCAACAGAAATCGAGACTCATCAGACCAGGCAACATTTTTCCAGTCTTCAACTGTCCAATTTTGGTGAGCTCGTGCAAATTGTAGCCTCTTTTTCCTATTTGTAGTGGAGATGAGTGGTACCCGGTGGGGTCTTCTGCTGTTGTAGCCCATCCGCCTCAAGGTTGTGCGTGTTGTGGCTTCACAAATGCTTCGCTGCATACCTCGGTTGTAACGAGTGGTTATTTCAGTCAAAGTTGCTCTTCTATCAGCTTGAATCAGTCGGCCCATTCTCCTCTGACCTCTAGCATCAACAAGGCATTTTCGCCCACAGGACTGCCGCATACTGGATGTTTTTCCCTTTTCACACCATTCTTTGTAAACCCTAGAAATGGTTGTGTGTGAAAATCCCAGTAACTGAGCAGATTGTGAAATACCCAGACCGGCCCGTCTGGCACCAACAACCATGCCACGCTCAAAATTGCTTAAATCACCTTTCTTTCCCATTCTGACATTCAGTTTGGAGTTCAGGAGATTGTCTTGACCAGGACCACACCCCTAAATGCATTGAAGCAACTGCCATGTGATTGGTTGATTAGATAATTGCATTAATGAGAAATTGAACAGGTGTTCCTAATAATCCTTTAGGTGAGTGTATATGTCACAGTGTGACTTTATGTCCTATTTTAAACTTTCTCAAAATTACCTGTTTTACTTCCACAAGAATAAATTGTAAGCGTTTAAAATGTGTAAATATGAAATGCTTGACGATGCTTGGCGATAAAAAAATAAAGTAGTGATAAATCAAGTGATATTTTTATAGACCTTCCAGTATCAAATCACCTATTTTAAAAGAGAAATCTTTAAAACCATCGTGCCAGTTCTGATTTCACATCATAATCCTCTGAATCCAGCTCAACCTAAAATTATTTTGAGTATTATTTCATGAAGTTTTTCCGTTGTAGGATATTCCTAGATACTTTCTGCTGTCTTTCTGACAGGCCCTAAAAGTGTCACACTGAGTGTCAAACTCTCTCGATGTGAGTTTCAGACTTTTTGTTGACAGTTTGACGCAGGTTTCCACTGATGTGGTTTGACTCGGATAACATTGCTAAGCATTTCCTTTCCCTGTCTGCTCTACATGGTTTAATCATTAGAGTCTGGATATGCCAGACATACAGTGGCTGAAGTTCTGCCTTTGTTTGCAGGATCTTTGGTCACGTCAGTCACCGCTCAGAATGGCAGCTGGTAAAGATAGACTTCAGGTCTATCTTTAACAGAAGATGCATAGAGTCTGACTATGTCCCGTGGGATTTACATGACCAGGTGAGAAATCATTTTATCATCTGGATATCCAATCTGAATACTTGGTTACATCCTTGTTTCACATATAGTTGTATATATCAGGTTTACTATATTTCTTAGATTGGTGGTTTTTTAAGCATAAACCTTTTGTCAGATTTATAATTTAAAGCAATATGACCATTTTAATGGAAACAAGAAAAAATCTTTCATGTGGAGTTCATGTGATCTTTTAAAAGTTTGCAAGCTGGAAGGTGTGTCTCATGCAACAGCAACAACAACAACAACAACAACAACAAAACCTTTAGATTTGATTAAAGGTACAACAAAAATGTCTCTAAGTTTCTTTGGTCTCCTTTGCGACAATCGCGCAAACGAATCTTCCCATCTTAATGTCATTAATGTCCTCAACTCACTTTCTATTCTGCATCTCAAGCCTTACATTTAAGGGAGCCCAGTAAAGTTTTAATCAGATACCTTTCTGCTTTGTCATGTCTTTCCACGATAATAAACCCTCCGTTGAGTCCTAAAGATTTAGCTCGAACTAAAGAGCGTGTCGCAATGGCTTTTTGTTATTTGGAACATCTTATGAGATTCCAACTGGTCCTGACATGCTTTCCCAAGGTTCGCTTAAAACAAACTCCTGGTTAAATATTAAAGCACACAAGTGTGATAAACAGTGCAATTTTCTTTCCATATTTTGTTGAATATTGACAAAATTGTCCAGAAATTATGCTTTTTTCACTCAAAAACGAAGGTGCATAAGCTCAGTCTCTTCCAAAAAAGAAATGCAAAACCTGTCCTAATTGAAAGAAAACAAGTTGACTAAAAGATTGAATCCAATATTTGGTGATCATATAACATAAACCAAGCGTAGCGTCAGTTCTGGCAGGTCACGTTAGTCATGACTCTTAGCTGATACACGTCTAACTATAGGAATACGACGCCTATCACTGTATACATATATAAGCTCCTTCAGTATTATCAGCAGCTATCGTGTTTCTCAGGAGCGAATTACCCTCCTCCATCTCCAGCTCCTCCTCTCGCCCAGTCAGGATTTGGCATTCTGATTCCCCTTTGAATCAGACTAAATTATCGAATTACGTTGTACATTAAAATATTGACATTAATGATATCTGCAATACTTTCTCATTGGTTTTGTTCTGTTTACCCTAAGGGGTGCTTTCCCTGCTCTTATCCATGCTAGGCTGCATGGATGCGCAGGGAGTTCTTGCCCAGAACAGAACTATACCGCCAATCCTAACTATATGCTAATTGTCAATCGTATTTGACGATAGTGGTCCTGACAGAACAAGAGATTTATAAGCTATTTTTTACTGGGAACATTGAAGGTGTTACAGGGTTTTCAAGGGTTTTCAAGGGTTAAATTCAACTAGCGCAAGGCAAGTTTATTTATATAGCACATTTCATACACTATGGCAATTCAAAGTGCTTTAGGAAGGAATAAAAATAATCACAAAATAAAAGCAAGGAAAATTAAAACAGTTATTCAAAATGCTTTACATAGAAAGGAATTCAAATATCACACTATGGCAATTCAAAGTGCTTTGCATAGAAAATAAGCACAGAATAAAAGCAAGGGAAATGAAAACAGTTATAAAAGGAATGAATTGGAGTAAAATTAAATTAAAGGAGTAAAAAGATGATACTTAGAATAAGCTTCTCATCTGGCAAAACACCGGTGCATCTTATTTAGCAATTTCCCCAATTAAGTGCTTTATGTTTCTCTTACCCAATTCTCAGTGCCATTTGAGATCAGTTTAGAATCAAAAGGAAGAGTACAGTGCAGTCAGTCAGATGTTCAGTAGATACTCTGAGGTTTTCCCATGATGGTCAGTCTTTTCTGTGGTTTTTCCCTCAGCGCGCCTATATAACTCTAGATGTCTCTAGAGAGATCAGTTTTCACCTCAATTGAAAAAGGTGAGCACTCACAACTTGCTCACAAATTTGATCATCCAGACCCTCGGGGTTTCCCCCACTACAATACCGTGGATTAACTAAACCCACCAGACTAGTATCCCCGTACTAGTCACCACAGTGTTCCTTTGACCATCATGAGTAAATCCCCCTCAGTTACCTTTTAACAATTTAGACAGTTATAAAAAGAATTAAACTTGATAAACTGGCAAAACACTGGTGTATCATTTTGTACAGCTGCTTGTTATACTGTGAGATTATCCCATGTGGATTTTATTGTGTCTGTGGTGATCTTTCGACGCGCCTAAAATCTATTTGACGTCTCCGATAGACCCGATTTTCCCTAAAATCGGACAGGAGGAGCTCTAAGACTGACTCCTTGGGTTCACTGCCCCATCAGTCCACGCCCCCCAAAAAAACATTTGTTCGGAAGCTCTAGGAATGGAGTCGATCCAGTCCGCACCCCTCAGAACCTCGAGTTTAATTGACACATCAAACTCACCACTCCACCACAGACCCAGGTCATCAGCATGGTTTCATCTCTCAATTTCTCCAATTAAGTAATTTATGTTTGTCTCTTATCCAAATATGGAAATTGGAAGGTTGTTTCTGCCAGGGAATAAAAAATTAAACAATATATATATTTTTTTCTATCCCACAATTCGGATTTTAAAACTTGCAAATGTGAGTTTGTCTCACAATTCTGAGAAGAAAAAAAAAGTCAGAATTGCAAGAAATAGTCAGAATTGCACAAAAGAATTCTCACAATTGCATGTTTATATCCCACAATTCTAAAGGGGAAAAATATTCACAATTGCAAGAAATAAAGTTAGAATTGCAAAAAAAAATGTAAAAAAAAAAAAAATCCACGCAATTTTGTGAGTTTATATCTCACAATTCTGACTTTTTTTTTCAGAATTGTGAGTGTATATTTCACAATTAAGACTTTATAACTCTCAATTGTGTTTATATCACAGTTTTGATTTAAAAAAATGCCACAATTGCGAGAAATAATGTCAGAATTGCGAGGATTTTCTCTCAATTGCAGGTTTATATCCCACATTTCTGACTTATTTTTCTCAGAATTGTGAGTTTATGACCCACAATTCAGATTTTATTCATCACAATTGCAAGTTTATATCCCGCAATTTTTTTCACGTCTTTTATTCTCAGAATTGTACGGAGCCCCTAAAGGGACCTTTGCAAGAATATACAGACTTTCACGTGCTCACGAGAAACGTATCTCATGAGCAGGTGAAAGTCTGTATATTTTTATTTTCGTGAGCACGAGATGCGTTTCTCGTGAGCACGTGAAAGTCTGTATATTTTTATTTTTGCAAAGGTCCCTTTAGGGGCTCTGTAGAATTGTGACTTTATATCTCACATTTCTGAGAAAAAAAGGAAAAATCTGAATTGTGAGATAAAGTCGCAAAATCTTTTTCATTTTTTATATATATATTATGTTGTGGCAGAAACAAGCTTTCATACAAATCCGATGCCCAAAATAAAACTGTACTATTTGGATAGCAGAAATGTGAGTGAGAGGTATAAAACCCTGAAACCTTTCACAAAATGAACTCTGCAGAGTTTGGATGTGAGATATGAAATATGGAACAACGTAGTACAATGAGTGGAAACATTTTTTTTCTCTCTTTCCTATTTTCTCTCTTCTTCTTTCCAGTCTCTCTTTTTTTCTAAATTCAGGGTGATACACACATGCTTCATTGTTATGAATTATTCATGTAAGAACTAAAATAAACCTGAATGAGAACGCTGTATGCCAGTTTTATTGTAGAAAATATGTGTGAGTATGTGTAGGCATGTACTGTATGTATATGTTGTTGAAATCCTCCTTGTAGGGTGAACGCTGCCTCATGGGAGTCAAAAGAGTCTACCGAAAGCTGAAGGCCATAGCAAGGTGTGTTATGGGTAAAACCTACTCTGTCACGATGATTTCCGAGCCATGTGACTGCACTGAGTCGGACTTTGAATGGTAAGCAAACAAATTTTTTTCTTCTAAGATTCAGGCTACTGTATGTTCTAAAACGAATTTGTACGAATTAAGAAAAGGTGGCTAATTCGTACAAATTCATACGACCTCACTCGTACGAATTCGTACGATTTGTCTAAACCCCAGTGATGCTTAGGTTTAGGGGCGGGGTCAGGGGTAGGTCATTCGTACGAATTCATACGAATTGGGCAACTCTTAAAATATGTGCAATTTAGCAAAAATCGTACAAATTCGTACGAGTGAGGTCGTATGAATTCGTACGAATTAGCCACCTCGTAAAATACGTACGAATTGCCCTGAGATTGGGTTGTCTAAAACATATTGAGCTGCTTTGCTGTAGCAGATACTTGCTCAGTAAGATAATAATAATACAAATTATATTTTAATTAAACAAGGACACATTAAACTGATCAAATATGACAGTAAAGACATTTACAATGTTACAAAAGATTTATATTTCAAATAAATTATCTTTTGCTAGTTTTATTAATCAAATAACCGTGAAAACCCTGTTTTCACAAACATTGTCAACAATGATAATAATAAGAAATGTTTCTTGAGCAGTTAATCAGCATATTAGAATGATTTCTGAAGAATATGATGCTTCACTGAAGACATATGACACTGAAGACTGGTGTAATAATGCTGAATATTCAGCTTTGCATCACAGGAATAAATTATGTTTTAAAATAGATTCAAATAAAAAAGTTATTTTAAACTGTAATATTTTTTCACAATATTACTGTTTTTCTTCTTCTTCAAATAAATGCAGCCTTTGTAAGCTAAGGAAGAGACTTTCAAAAACCTTTAAAAAAAACATTACTAACCCAAAACTTTTGAACAGTAGTGCATGTCAACAGTCTAAGGAAATTTTAGGAGAAGGATCTGAGACAAAGTTAATACTTAGTCCCCCTGTAGTCAATAGTTGTATCTCTAAAAACTCATCTTTGAACACCAAAATGACATATTTAAAAATTTTTTTCCTTGAAAAAAATTTTCTTCATGCCTTAAAATAGCTTGAATGTAACTCTACACCCTTGCCTCATTTAGTATATGCGGTTCTATGAATATGCAAATTTGACCCGCCTCTGCTCACTCACACCAGCTCAGAGATCCACTCGTTGATGAGTATCGCAATGTATCTCTGATCACACATTGACATGATTGGTTACAAGGTAGTTTGTGACATCAGAAACACCAGCGATTTCAAACCGCGTTTTTGAGACTGTCTTTGCTTCACTGCAGTTTTAAGGAGAAAACACTCAGCAATGGTGTTGACTTGTGAATTTTTACATGGTTTGTCTTAAAAGCATATTAAAATCACCACATAGACATATAAACAACATTAAAAGCTTGATTTTCACCACAGGGGGACTTTAAATGAATCATTGCTGAGATCTCCATTAAGTCTCCGGAGCAATGAAAGAGAAAATGTTGACTAATTTTAATTTTGCATTGTAGCCAGTATTTTGTCAAGACTCAAGCAAATCAGAATAAAGGAATAGTTGTGGCTAGTCCTCATCAGATTAGCATTGCAGAAGAGAAGATTTTTGCTACAGTATGTGGAAACCGGTCAAGCTGCGTAAAAACAGCGATAGATGGAAATTGACTTGTTTCTTCTTGAAAATACATAGTCCCTCAGTGGTACTGTTCCATCTGTCACCACCACCCTTTCTTCTGTAGGATTTCACGCCTCACGCTTTGCGGCTTAAACCCTCCATTTGTATTCCTGACACTCCTCCTCGTCATGTAAATGTGGCCTCTCCCCTCATTTCCCCCTGAATTATCAAAGTTATTAATGTCGCCGTTCTGGAAAGTTCCAAATTTGCAGGCCCCTCGAGGCCGCGTGGAACAAGTGTGAAGTTGTTAATCAGGGAGTGAAACGCTGTGCGTTTACCAACACAAGCTGGCTGCATCTGTGGAACTTGTGGTAATTAGTGTAATTTGTTTTCTTGATTGGGGTGTTGAGTTGCATTGTTGGACAAACAACTTTGGCTTTTGTTGTCTGACGGTTAGGTCTAAAAATGTAGAAAATGTAGGTGTTAATTATTTTTGGCTGCAAGCATTTTTCTTCTGCTGTCAAAAATTGTTATGCCGTTGAATTCAAACATATGTTCATTTTATCTCTAGATTATTAGTTATTAAATGTTGACATGAATAACAGATGCTAGTGCTTGAACTGGCAAAAAAAAAAAAAAGTATAATTAATTTGTCAAGAAAATTAATAAATATGGTCAGAATTATTTCACATGATGAAATAAATGTTTTTCTCCAAAACATATTGGGAACAATTATTTTCCCCCTTTTATTAAATACTTTTTGTAAACTCCTTTTTCCAAGATAACAGCTCTGAGTCTTCTCCTATAATGCCTGATGAGTTTGGAGAACACCTGACAAGAGATCAGAGACCATTCCTCCATACAGAATCTCTCCAGATCCTTCAGATTCCCAGATCCATGTTGGCGCTGCTTCTCTTCAGTTCAGCTCACTCATTTTCTATAGGGTTCAGGTGAGGGACTGGGATGGCCATTGCAGATGCTTGGTTTTGTGCTCAGTGACCCATTTTTGTTTTGATTTTGGATCACTGTCCTGTTTGAAGATCCAGCCATGGCCCGTTATAAGATTTATATCACAGGCTGTCAGGTTTAGATTTGAATGAAGATTAGAATGCTGTGGGCCTAATTTTCTGCCAGAGGTCCTGGACATCTTGTTCAGATACATGGCATCATGGATTCGATCAAATACCAACGGATAAAAAATCAAAACCTGACAGCCTCTGCTAGAAATCTTGTAACGGGCCATGGTTGGATCTTTCAACAGGACAGTGATCCAAAAACAAACATCAAAATCAAAACAAAAATGGGTCACTGAGCAAAAAAACAAGCATCTGCAATGGCCATCCCAGTCCCTCACCTGAACCCTATTGAAAATGAGTGGGCTGAACTGAAGAGAAGCGCCAACATGGATCTGGGAATCTGAAGGATCTGGAGAGATTCTGTCAGGTGTTCTCCAAACTCATCAGGCATTATAGGAGAAATATATAGGTTCTCCAAACTCATCTTTATTCATTATTATTTATTCCATTCCAATCATTATAATGTAGGTACTAATATAACATGTGCTAATACAGCTAATATAACTAATTCCACATAATGGTGAAAAGTATTCAGTCTAATTAATCATAGCTGGTAAATTAATCATTAATCATAGCTGGTAAATTCAATATTATTTCTCATTATAAATACTATAAAAAAATAAAAAAAAAGGCAGGGATTTTTTATTTATTATTAGTCTGTGAGTTATGAAAGACAAATGTTATGATGGCCTTCTCCAGTAATGATGAATGAGAGACCAGTGGGATTTTATCTTAGCGGTTTGAGATCTGGGTTTAGTGACTGAAAGGTTGTAGGTTCAAGCCCTGCAATGAAATATCATAACTGAGTCCTGGTGATGAAATCACTTGAACCTGAGTTCCTTCAGGGGATCTTACAGTGCTAATTCTGCTAGTTGTTTTTAATAAAAGTGAGTTAAAATGACCTATTAGTAATTAGAAGTCAATGATCCTAGAAACAATAAATGGAGGACTGATAGGTTCAGCCCGATCTCATCCTAGGGCATCATATACTGACGCTTTTGACATTTCGTCTACATCAAACGCACATGGCACCCTTTAGCGTCAATATGAGACGCAGATAGATATGGGCCAGAAGGCGCCTCCTAGTGGTCTAACCCTAACCCTACCCCAGACCTAAACCGAACAAAGCTCTGTGCGTCTCATATTGACGCTAAAGGGTGCCATGTGCGTTTGATGTAGACGAAATGTCAAAAGCGGCAGTATATGATGCCCTAGGATGAGAATGCGTTGGATAGGTTTTGTGGTCCCAGTGTTCTTACCAAGTGTTTTTTTGTTTTTTGTTACAGTGATTATGGTTTCGAGAGAAAGACTGATGGGAAATGTACTCCAGCTTTCTGGTTCCCCCCCTCCTCCATGTCTCGGACCTGTATCACAGAGCATACATTCCTCAACAGCACTGGGTGAGATCTTGGGAGACGCATGCATCTTACCATTTAAAGTGATTTACACATGCTGAACATGTTCCTGGATCAATAATGACTGGTTGATGGTAATGTTGTTCCAGGAATATGTCTAATTTATTTTTATGTGAATTAATTTGTGCTGCTTTTCTAATCAGATGTCACTTACATTGTATCTAGAAGCAGAAAATGATCAATTAGGGGTTATATATATTTACGTAATTGGACAGTCAAGATATGTTCGGCATTAAACGGACGATGTAGTAATATTTTCTGACACTATTGTTATGTATATCTGAGTAAAACAACTTCTTGAACAAGAAAAAATTTAGGGCGGGACATGATTCTATTCCTCAGGAACTGATTGGATGGTTGTGGTTTGCTATTGGTCGATCTTATGCGGGTGACAGGTTGATCCCGCCCACTCGCCAGTAAACACGTCATCAGAGAAGAGAAGATTACAAGGGCACGTGAATTTAAAATAAAATAATGATGCGCACAAATAAATTATTTATTATAAACACTGCAATATTCCATACAAAATAAAATTGTCCGTTTAGATTTTTATTGTGAATTTAATTAATTAAAAAAATGGTTCCAGTATATTTCAATAAATATTTTTAATGTAATATATTAAGCTGTATTACTAGCTTTTTTAACAACTCATGAATTGTTTATTATTGATGAAGAGCATCTCTGTACATTTACAGTAGATATCTTGTATGTTTGTACCCAGTAGAGAGAATAAACATGACACAATTTATATATATATATATATAAGCTTGTGTGTGTGAGAGATTTTCAATAAAAAAAAATTCACCATCTGTATTCTCAAATGATTTTGATGTGTGACTCATTAGACATTTTGTGTGTTTTCACTGTCACAGATAAGCACACTAATTTCAGTGCTAATCGTTTTGAGAATAGGTTTGGGAATGCGTTTTATGCGTATGTGTGTGTGCAGGTACAGAAAGGTGGTGTCTAACAACTGCACCGGTGGGGTGATGGAGCAGTACACGGCTCGTAGGCAGCTGTGCCCTAGCCAGGCTCCCCGCGGCCTCCACTTAGTGACCAGTGAAGGGAAGCTAACAGCTACTTTGGCCAGCAACGTCACCTTACTTGTGTTCCTGGAGGAGGTACAGACAGATACAGTGTTCCCTGCAGTGTTTTTCACTGACAAAATCATATATTTCTTTTGATGAAATATTTCAAATAGCATCTAACTCCTATTAGCGCAAAGAAAACACAGGTACTGTTATTTCCTCTGCCTTGAAATACTGTTTTCTATTTTAATATATTTTGGGATGCAAAGCTGAATTTTCAGCATCATTACTCTAGTCTTCAGTGTAACATGATCCTTCAGAAATCATTCTAATATGCTGATTTGCTGCTCAAGAAATATTTTGAAACATGTTTAAAACTGTCACTGTCCTGTTTAGGGTACATTTACACGACGATGTACAGAAACGTTTTTCCTTCGCATTTTTCGCATACAGATGACAACGTTGTCAAAACAACCCATTCACACGGATCTGCGAAAATTATTTAAAAAGCTGTATTATTAATTCCTGGCCAGAAAAAAATATGCGCATATAGACTGAACACGTAATATACATGCGCATGACCTGACCGTTTTCACAAAAAAATATTTATTCTAGTTTCATGTATTCTTTTTTATCAACACTTAAATGTGGGTAAATTTCATAAAAAAATAAACATTTTGAGCAAAAAGCTGAGAAAATCACGTTTTTGTCAAAGACTACATCTGGATCGAATTTAGAACGATGATCAAAACACAAATGGAGAAAGTCGAGTCCATCAACAGCCCCAAAGCTAGACCTAGACAATCCTAGACCTCATCCTGGATCGACATTTCATTCAGTAACATTTTTCAGTTTTGATTTATATGCTTTTGAATATTGGTGATTGCGTTATTTTACATATGCATATGATTACATATGCTATCGCTTGTTTCTGTTGCTTCTTCACCTGTGTTTTGATCGGGAGATTCAGTACTCTTTCAGAAGATGTGTAATAGCGCCCCCTACTGTATAACAGTAAAAACAGAAAATTCCGTCAATGGCGGGGAAGCGTTTTCTCACAAATTATGGAAATTTCCGTCAATGGCGGGGAAAGAGTTAAATGCCCCCTTTTTTCAATCTTACTGACCCCAAACTTTTGAACGGTTGTGTGTTTACTCCAATTAAATAATTTAAACTGACTTGTGAAGTTATATTGAATCTACTGATAACCGCCAAAGAACAGAGATAACCCTCATCCTCCATAAAGTAGGCATGTTTTATGTTTGAGATTTGAGAACTTCTTTGAGAGCGTTTTGCCTGCACAAGAGCAATGTTTTCCCATGGTAGATCTCTGCTCTGGGCAGCGAAGACGCCATCCAAAGCAGATGAAGGTCTCGGTTACGTATGTAACCCTCGTTCCCTGAAGTAGGGTACGGAGACGTAGTCGACGTGACGACTGATTGGGATCACGCTTAGGGAGCCTGTCATCTTCGAGTATTGAAAAAACGAGCGAATGCACACATTGGTGTGCAAACTTTGCATCCACGCTCTGCCCCGCGGGTATAAATACGGAAGGGGATGCAAGCAGCACTTGTTTTTCGCTGAGCCACCGAGCGGAGCCCGGAGTTAGTGGTTGTCCAGCAATAGTAGCGACGGGACTACATCTCCGTTCCCTCCTTCAGGGAATGAGGGTTACATACGTAACCAAGACATTCCCTTTCAGTTGCTCACGTTCGACGTAGTCGACGTGTCGACTGATTGGGATCCGTATTAAAACGCCACTAGTGTTGCCACCTTCCAGTGCCTAGACAAAAGCCTCCTGATCCCCCCGCCTTATTGAGGTGGAGAAAGGACAGGGCTTTGCCAGGGAAGTCACTGCTGTTCCACAAGACCCACTCAGTCAGACTTGTTAACACTGGGAAAGCGTGCCTTTTCGTTGGAAAGGAATACGCTGCGGAAGTCAAATCCTGCCCGTAGGGAGGTATACATGTGGAGGATACACATATGGACTAGGCGTTACCGGGCAGTACAACATATGGGATGTCACTGAGGTGGCTCCAGCCTATAACAGGGGGTAGACACACCGGTCAGTGACGGCAGAAGGGGCTCTGCCAAGGGAAAGACATGGGCTCCGCAGGAACGGACGGGACAGAGAAAAGCCAGGACTGGGTCTGCCTCCTCCAGGGCAGCGCTTGCAGGTTCACCACCTGGTCCCTTTTAAGGGGAGAGGTAGGAACTTTCGGCACATATCCAGGCCAGGGTCTCAGGATAACGTGATAGTTAACTAGCCCAAATTCCAGGCACGATTCGTCGACCGAAAATGCGTACAAGTCCCCTACCCTCTTGATAGAGGCCAAGCAAGCAGGAGAACTGTTTTTAAAGACAGGACTTTTAACTCAGCTGCCTGCAGGGCTCAAATGGAGGTCTCTGCAGTGCGGTAGTACCAGAGATAAGTCCCAAGAGGGTATAGAGGGTGTGCGAGGTGGATTCAGTCTCCTCGCTCCCCTCAGGAACCTGACGATCAAGTCGTGCTTTCCCACGGATTTCCATCCACTGCATCGTGATGTGCGCAAATACTTTCTTCGCCCTCAATCGGCCATCAGACAAACAAACGCAAAAAGGAATGCTGTTAAAACAGCAGTTGAGAGCTCAGAAGGCTCGCGACCACCGCTGCACTCGCACTGTAGAACCACCAGCTCCAGGAGAGACTTCCAGAAGAAGCACCGACACACTCGCTCATTGAATGAATCAACACTCTTCAGAGACACCGTCATGAAGACCGATCGGCTCCAAAGCAAAAGACAAGTGGTGTGTGCATCCACTTCCGTATTTATACCCGCGCTGCGGGATGCAAAGCTTGCACGCCAATGTGTGCATTGGCTCATTTTGTCAATAGCCGAAGATGACAGGCTCCCTAAGCCTGATCCCAATCAGTCGACGACTGAAAGGGAACTGACAGCTGAATGAATCATACTCAGAGCTTTGGCAATGTCGTAGTCAGGAACAGGTTTTGGTTCCTGCCTAGAAAAAAAAAAAAAAAAACTCAGAAAGAACTCTAATTAAAGAACATTTTTGAGATTCGCCAGCAAAACCAGGCCGGCTGTTTTTATTATTTTTATTTAATTTTTTTGTCAGACTCAATGATGTTTCATGTTATTACCTTTTTCCTCAGGGTGATGGATCGAAAACCAGCATCACGGTGGATTTCGGTGATGGAAACGCCTTCACCTACTCCAACGTGAGCTCTATTGAAGATGGCATTAAACACATCTACAAGAATGTGGGAATCTACCGAGTGTCAGCCACGGCGGAGAACAGTCTGGGCTCTGAAACTGTGCTCCTCTTCCTACACATTACATGTAAGCCAAGACGTGGGAGGGCGAGTAACAATATGCATAATACAGACAGCCATATCGTATTCCACTTTTATATCCTTAATGTATTTTAAAGACCTACTGGGTCTGAGCACTCTGAACTCATTTATGTTTTATTGACCAGAAAGATCTCATTTGGCCTTGGTCATATTGCACTCCACATTAAGCGATCTAGATTTCAAGCTCATAGTCTCTAACTGGACCACCAGATTAAAATCATCCCTCTTAGTTATTGCCGAGAGACACTTTGGTGTACGATGAAGGTCTTGAGGATGCAAAGTATCATACAGGCCTGATGAACTTTACTTAGTGTAACTTTATAATTAACTGTAGAATTAAATTCTAAAACTAAAGACTTCATTCTTTTCAGTATGACAGATTTACTTTTACACAATGTACCAATTTTATACTGCAGAGGAAACTATTTACAATATATTAGTATAGACTACAATGAGCACTTCTGAGGAAGATTTGGCTGTGTTTGTGAGGTTTGTGGCATATATTCTTACAAAGATATTCTAGAGTTTCAATCAAAGACGTTTTGGGGTTTTGTTGCAACTATTTGGAATATTTGATTTGAAGTCTCGTGATTCTCTATGACATAAAACATACACTGTGCATCCCAAATTGCATACTGTCTGAGTAGGTACTACATTTGAATTTGAACTTACTTTGCAACCATAAAAAAAATGATGTTCTATATAGTATGAATATGGGTTGTATGAATGAAATTCGGACGTACTACATTCACCATGTTGCTACTATCACGTGACCTACCAGCGTCAGTTGTGTTACTTCACTGTCATTCATAAATCCTCTCCTGTAGCCTCATGGGATAGAAAAGTGTCCATCGAACACGCACTTCAGAATCTCTGTGAAAGTAGTATGTCATTTGGGGACTTTTCGCCTACTTTTTTATTTTAATTTTTTTAATACAATATATTCAGACATATTTCTCTGCTGGTTTTTCGCATATATAGTAGGGAAGTATTCGATTCTGGATGCAGTGACAGTGTGCCTAGTTTAGTCTGATTCCCTAACAATTAACTCTAATGAGTCGATTCTGTTTAGTGAATCAATACATACAACACAACCTCGATAGTCTGATTCACAAATTAATCTCTTATAAGTCTGTTTTTTTTTCTTTCTCAATAAATTAAAACCATACAGCACAGACCATGTGGTCTGATTTCCAAACAACTGACTCTTATATATTATTGTTTTTAAGTGAATCAAACACATACAGCTTACAATTTACTGTTGTGTTGTAATTAAAGCTCCTTCATATGACAATGCTTAGTACACATTATGGGTAGTATTTTATTAAAATAAATGAATGAATGGTTACAGTTTATTTCTATAGTCTTCTAACAAGTCATTTTTCAACTACATATCAGTAAACTCTCATTAATGTGCAACTACATGTCAACTTATTCTCATTGGAATATTAGTAAACTGGCAGGGCTAGGGTTTGTAAAATGTTAACATACTTGCAAAGTTACTTTGTAGTTATAGTAAGTAGAATGTCTATTTAGGGAAAATCGTAATAAAGTGTTTACAGATATTAAGCAGATAGTCTACTAATACTCTAATGACTGCTACTTGACATGTAGTTGAAAAGTTACTTGTAGTTATTATTAGAATGTCTAAAGTGGACTATCCAAATAAAGTGTTACCGAATTAATTAATTGTTACCACATTTTAGCTTGTTTAATATGGTTTGTTTAACAAATAGTGCATATAAAATGCTTAAGTGAGTGTGCAGCTATATTTTGCCTCTATAATATATAGTTAAGACCATTATTGAACTACCTTTATTCCTCTAAAAGGTTTGAAAAGTCATCAAAACGCTTCATTTTGGATGTACTTGCCCCTTAATGTTTTGAAGAAGAAGAAAAAGTGTGGTTGGTCATTTCACATGTTGGTCAAATGGCCTCTTCCTGTCGACGTGGGTGGTTCTTGGCCAGAATATGAATTAGACTTCATGCCAATAATTGAACAGACTACTCTATCCTGTTATGTAAC
Source organism: Leuciscus idus (assembly GCA_021554675.1). Lineage (NCBI taxonomy): Eukaryota > Metazoa > Chordata > Actinopteri > Cypriniformes > Leuciscidae > Leuciscus > Leuciscus idus. The sequence continues at coordinate 19,778,567 of CM038623.1, forward strand.
AAAGTCTTGTACTAATGTTGGAAGATGTTATTTTAGCACATTCTAAGAACAGATGGCCTGAGTTCTTGTATCTTTCGTGTGTGTGTGTGGTTTCAGTCTGTGTTTGTGCTATAGGAAGCTCATCACATATCAGCAATTATCTGAGCATTTTCATTGAAATTTCCAGCCTTTTTCTCATGTCCACCTACTCAGTGAACTTGCCACCCCCCGCTACATTCAGGCAGACAGATGCCTCCACACTGACATATTGATCAGGGAGACGAAACGCTTCCAATCTGTCAATCCTGTCGTGCCAGGCAATGCAAATAGGGCCCTTGGTGCATGAGCTGAAATTCACACACAGATGGCTCTGTGTCCCTAAGAGAAGTATTTGTGAATGAATATATGGAGGAATCATTAAGAGGATGTTTAGTTTGTGTTGTAACTTTGTATTCTTTTGCCTTTTTTTATTCATCTCATTCAATATAACTCAGTGTTTTTGAAACAAGAACCGCATTTCACCATAACTTGGCCACATATAATTATATGAGAATATATGCACTAGCCTACCGCTCAAAAGTTTGGGGTTGGAAAGTGAGTATCTTATGCTCACCAAGACTGCATTTACTTGATCATAAATATAGTAAAACAGTAATATTGTGAAATAATATTTTAATTTAACTTTTCCCTGCCAGCATTTTTTATTTTATTTTAAAGCAGTCACCGCCAACGTATTTGATCATTTTCTCAAAAATGTCATGGCCCCCAGAATATTTTGTTGTATGAATATCTGAATATGCAATATATCAAAAAGAAAAAAAACAGACCCTCTGCTTTCAAATAACAACAAAAAAGTTTTATCCTAGCTTCATCCACCTGAATGTGGGTAAGTTTCATAAAGAAAGCAATATTTTGAGCAAAAATATGAGAAAATGGCGTTTTTGTCAAAGACTACATCCATATCATTCAGAACGATGACCAAAACATAGATGGAGTAGATCGAGTCCATCAACAGCCACTAAGGTTGCACAGTCCTAGACCTCGTCCTGGGTCGACATTTCATTCAATAACATACGGAAGTTTTGATTTATATACTGTTTAATGTTGATGATCGCGTTATTTTACATATGCATATGCTTACATATGATATCTCTTGTTTCTGCATCTCGTTTTGATCAGGAGATTCGGTACTCTTTCAGAAGATGCGTCATAGCGCCCCCTACCCACCATATAATAGTAAAAACACAGAAAGCCGGAAATTTCCGTCAATGGCGGGAAAATGGTTAAAAGATTTTTTTTTATTATATATTTTTAAATAAAACATTTTTGGAGACCATCAAAATAAAGTATTAGCAAATATTAAGCAGAGAGTCTACTAATAGTCTAATGGCTGCTAGTTGACCGTCGAAGTGGTAGTCTATTGTTAGTTAAAGTGTTACAGAGTTTTGTCACTAAAACAAAACAAACGGGTTCTCTCATCTGTCTTTAACTCAGCGGGTTTGAATATGATGAAGTGAACAAGATTTGAGAACTAGCGAACACTGTTTCACTCTCTGGCTTAACCGACCTCACTTTTATTTTTCTTTCTCTCTTGGAGCAGGTCAGCTGGAATCTGTTCATCTCTCCGCCCCTTTTGTCGCTGTGAAAAATAAAGAAGTCAATCTGACGGTGGTTCTCTGGCCAAGCCAAGTGGGAACAGTCACCTATATCTGGTGGTTTGGAAATAATTCAGAGGTAAATTCTCCATGTGTCACTCACTGGACACCTGTGCATGACTCAGTCTGTGTGTGTTTTTATCTCACCGGCTGCCATGTAAATAAAGTTGGCATCTTCAATGCGATACGCTGACAGGGCATCCTCTTGAGAGTCTCTTTCACGCTGTATTCACAGCCCGTGATCACGCTGGAGGGGAGTGTGGCGTTCACGTTCTCTCGAGAGGGAATCAGTGTTGTCACTGTGCAGGTTTCCGCCGGGAATAACATCCTACAAGACAGGAAAACCGTCGCTGTCCATGGTGAGTTCAACTAAAAAGACTCCAACAGTTAGTTTTTTTTGCTAACTGAAAATAAAATATAAATATTAGATGTATATAACAGCACCTCCACAATAAAATCAAAATTATTTCAGAAATTCAACATCACCAAGGTCTCTTCATTTTCAACCATGCCCATCATGTAGAGAACACTAAACACATTTTTCAATTAATTCTTGATGCATAAAAAATATATATATTCAGCCACACGCCACATTTTTCTCATTGGACATGAATTGCCTCAGAAATGCGTCATGGAAAAGTGAAGTCGAAATGAAATGCATTCACAACCCATTTCAAGCACTATTTCATACAGTAAATTCACGTGTTGAAAACAAATGCTGCAACACAAGCCTCTCCAAAATGATTTGTAATTTTAAAAAACACCTTTTAATTATAAGAATATAAGACTTTTTGTTATATTCCAATAACAGAATACTTCAGATCTCATCTCCTTGCCTTTTCATCCAATCTGGATGATCACAACCCTGATGTGTCCGAATGGAGACTTGATGTGAGTCGAGTCATTAAAACCTCTATGGTGCAGGTGAGTTCAAACCATTTACCACAAAAAATAATCTGCCATTAAAGAGTTCGATCTATAATACTTCATTGTGTATTTAATATAATACAGCATAAGCAAACAGCCATGAAATTACTTGTACTGAAATTAACAACTCTATAAACTCAATGTTGGCCATGTCTGTTTGCTTTTGAAGTCATCAGTATATTTTAACAGATATTCATATGTATCTGTTTATTTATTTTCCTCGGAGGGAATTCATATTCCTATTATTAGGAATTTATTAATTAATACATTTTTATTAATTAATATTAATGCTCAGGTAAACATTTGGATAGAAAAGAAAACAATCTTTCTCTTTTCACTTGAACTGTGTCTCACCTAATGTCTTTCAGTCATTTTTGCATGCAGTTCGCATGAGTGTATGCAAGAATATTCATAATCTGAAACGTAGTGGCATCTTCTAATGAGACAGTCATTTCAGGAGGTGTTTTTTAAGATGTTTTGGGCATCAAATGTGAGCATAAGGTCTTCACACAGAGTTCTGTTTCATAAACACTGCATTAGTCATGACATTACAACCAAAAACAAGTGATGAATAGTAACAAAGTAGTTTTTACTGTACTTAAGTACATTTTTAAAGTATCAGAGTATTTTTATATTGGGAAACTTTGAGTTTTACTTCACTACATTACAAAGCATAATATCATACTTTTTACCACTACATTCCATAAAAACATATCGTTCCTCGTTATTTCAAAAGGAAGAAATCGCCACCCCCTCTGAGACGCAAGAGCGATGTCCGATTCATGAACGAGAGTTGATTCTTTCATGTGATTCAGTTGAATTGGTTCATAAATAACATTGAACATTTCATTCACAAATTGGATCCAATTGCAACAGTTTTTGAGTCAACAACTCACTGATTCAGCGATCTGGTCTGAATGAGCTGACTAGAATAAATATGGTTCATCATCAGTATTTTTATTTTATACATAAGTACATTAAATATCAAGTACTTTTGCACTTTTACTCAAGTAAAACTGAAATTGAGTACTTTTACTGGAGTAATATTTATCTGTATGTTTACTCAAGTACTTGCCCTGTGTACTTTGTTCACAACCTTTAGAGAATCTCAATTTAAAGTACTATTTGAGTCTCAAAATATAAATTCCAGATATAAAAAGTGCAAAAATATAAGTGTAGTCAGGATCTTTGCTGGGTTTTCATGCTTCACACTTTGGTTGTGAAACATCAGCTTCTAGATTCGCCTTCACTGATGGAGAAACATCACTGTGACAGGAAAAACACACATATTCAAACATATGGCATGACAGACCAAATGATCATCAGTGTTCTCCCTCACTTACCCCGTGGCATTTTCAAGAGGCCGTTATAAGTGAACATTGGGACTTTCTTTATGAATGTTTATGGAATGTGACACTTGAGATTAACGGTTCTCATGTGAGCCATATGCGTGTTCTGCTCCAATTGTTTATTGGTAATGTGTGTAATGAGTTTTGCACTGGGCATATGGACAGGAACGCGGTGGACGTTGTGACCTTGCAATATGAACCAGGGAGGATTTTATATTTATATTCTGTCAAAATATTCATGTACCCTCATTTTGGTCCAAACCCGACTAACTACAAGTTGTTGTGCGTGTGCATGTGCGTGTGTGTGAGTGATAAAAAGGAGAAATACTGAAGAACTGATTTGTTGCAAGAATGAGAACAAATTATGTGTGACATCACTGTCAAATCAGCTCAACCCATATAGAAGACATGAGGGAGTAAATTATGCTGAAATTAACATTTTTGAACTAAACCTTTACATTTATTGAAGCTGTAATTGACCTTAATAATAACATTATTAAGTAAAAATTATTTTATGTTGTTATGGATTTGATTAGAAATACTGTCAAAAAACAGTAATATTGTGCAATATTATTACAATTTAAAATAACTGGTTTCCATTTGAATATATTGTAAAATGTAATTTATTCATGTCATGTACCTGTATTTTCAGCATCATTACTCCAGTCTTCAGTGTCACATGATCCTTCAGAAATTCATTCTAATATGCTGATTTGCTCCTCAAGAAACATTTATTATTATTGTGACTATTGAAAACACTTTTTGAGGGTTATTGCTTGAATAGAAAGATCATAGAAAAGTATATTATACTATACATCATTGAGGTTTCTGGACTGGGACCCCAAACATTAAAACTGTAAAGTCAATCGCATAATAAGAGTTAAAGGCCTTGTCTTTTTTACCTCAGTTGATTCTTGTGTTTCTCTAATCCTCTGTTTCTCTGTGTTCAGGCGACAGGAGTGAATCCTGAACAGCTGTTGGTCACTGTGTTGCCTGGACTTCCCACAGCGGCCGAGTTCTTCCTGTTGCCAGACAAACAGCTGACAGAGGGCAAGCCAGACAAAACAGCTTCTCATTTAGACCAGGTACTGGACTTAAGCCTTACCTGACACTATGCATGATCTTCACACTTGTATGCCCATCTCTATCATGAAACACTCAGCTAACAAATGTTTTGCTTTGCGTGTGTCTCTTGATCAGACATATTATCATCAGTCCTTTTTTTTTTTTTTTTTTTTTTTTTTTTTTTTATACATTTTTAAGGATAGTGGATAAAATGGGAATCTTGACAAAAGTTTCTTATGGTCTCCAGCAGATGTCAATGTTGGCATGTTTAACACTTGATTAAACCCTGTTTTTACTGGTTCACACTTACACCAGATTTTTCTTATTCAGTTTTCTTCTGAAATTAAATAATTGGTATATAAATACACTTTAATTTGCTACTTCAGAAAGTAGCCTATCTTTTAAAGTCCCCATGTGGCCAATAATTGTATCCCTTAAAACTCATCTTTGATCACCAAACTAACTGATTTAAAAAAAAATGTCATTGAAAAAAAAAAAAGTTCATGCCTTAAAATAGCTTGAATGTAACTGTACACCCTTGCCTCATTTAGTATACGCGGTTCTGTTAATATGCAAATTAGCCCCGCCTCCACTCACTCACACCAGCTCAGAGATCCAATCGTTGACGTGATTGGTTACAAGGTAGTCTGTAACAAATTTGCATGTGGTTTGTCTTAAAGCACATTAAAAACACCACATAGACATATAAACAACATTAAAAGCTGGATTTTCACCAGAGGGGGACTTTAAAAATGAAAAAATGAAAATCCTGATGTGGATGTCAAAGCTCTGAGATTTTCTAATTTTTTATCTTTCTCATCTGCAGTTATGGGTTTATTCTTTAGCTCATGGGTAATTCTGTCCATACCGCATTTGGACAAAACTGAGAACAGCCATTACTGAATATGAGAAGATGGCTCATATCCTCCAAAATCACGATGCAGAGTCATCTGTATTGTTGAGGCAGTGATTTCTCACCATACATACAGTAGAGAAGGTCATTAGTAATCCATCCACTAGATCATTCAGTTCTTATGGGCCAAAGATATTATATCACATATGAAAGAGGGGTATCTGCATTTTGTGGGTGTCTGTGCAGGGGTGCATTTATTTATTTTTCTCATCCAAACCTACCTTGAATACAAAGGACCTTTCATAGCAGATCCTCATAAATCTCACTTCAAGGCTGCCATGTTCAAAGTAAAATGTGTAGATAGCCTTATTAAAAAAGTATAATAGACTTACTGACCCTGGTACAATTCATAAAGAATGTAATTATTCATGGGATGGTCTAATTTTAAAAGGGTGAGGAATAAGGATGAGGGAGACAGAAGGTGAGAGCGACAAAGAAATAAAGGAGCGCAGAAATAAGTCAGGAGTCGTTTAGTAAATGAGACAGATTTAATAAAGCTTTGGAAGAAAGAGCGAAAAAAGGGAATCTTGGAAAAGGAAGTGCTTTTGTGTGAGATCTATCTATCTATCTATCTATCTATCTATCTATCTATCTATCTATATATCTATATATCTATCTATATCCGTCCATCTATCTATCTATCCATCTATCTAATCCATCCATCCATCCATCCATCCATCCATCCATCCATCCATCCATCGGGAATGATCTTAAATTCCTGTCAACTCCTTTACGATAATTATATTACCACTTAAACAGATTTTTTTTTTTTTTTTTTGGTCTGACAGACAGTTTAAGAAAAGTACAAAAAATTCACTAAAGAAATCAAACTGTAAGCACAATGTTTAAGAATGACCCTTTAAAAAAAAAACTGATCTGCCATAATCAAGCACAAAAACAAACAAGAAAGGGCTTCATTTTGGGAGGGAAATTGTGATCTGCTTTCAAGATTTATGCATACATAAAAGAGTCTGACAGTCAAGGGCTCTGTGTGTGTTTGAGGGAGAAGAGTGAGATGTTAGGCCTAAATGAGATCCCACCCATCTCATATATCAATATTTGTGTGTGAAGGTGAGTTGATTTATGCTGAAATGTCTTTCCCAGTGTGATACCGGCTCATGTAATACAAACATCACGCTTGTATGTCTCAACATACAGTGCTATACATCAGGACTCACAAACGGGGAAATCAAATACAGGGCACGAATATCTTATTTCAGGGTTACGTGATTGTTTATGTAATTTAATAACAGATTTGGATGTGTAGTACGGCAGCGTTTTCTTATCCAACGTGGTGTGAATATGATTATGTGATGATGTGATTTTCCTTTCAGCTCTCAGAACTGGTGCTCAGTGCTCTGAATCAGAATCTGGTTCAGTTCACACTCAGACCAGGAGTCCAGATCACGGTATACGCTGCTCATTTATCAGCAGGTAAAGAATTGGAATCAAAGAGTTTTGTTTTCTAAATATGAACGAGACAAGAAAGACTTGCAACTTAAAGGAATAGTTCACCCTAAAGATGAAATTGATCATTGATAATGAACAATTCTAATGTAACATTGGTTGTATGGTTGTGAGAAATGAGTTTTGTGTCTGTTTTATTAAAAGGAGGGTGGGAAACATGCCAGACTGTGCACTGACAACAGCTTGTCTGCCTTATTTTCCCCTGTGTCTAGCGCCTCTAGTGGACACAAGTGAGAATCACAGCGGCTCAGCTATGCTCATGCTCCTCTCTGTGGTGGTGGTGGGTTTAGCAGTGTTCCTCATCTATAAATTCAAAAGGTATTGTTATCCATATTTAAAACCTCATCTTTAAATCATAATGTATATGTTTGCTGTATAAATATGGTTAGTTTTTTTTGTATTTGTTAAATGTCTAGTGGAAAATAAAGTAAATGTGAAAATAACAAAGTTTGTGAAAGCTTGAAAGGCAAGTTATTTATAAAGTAGTAACAAAAATTAGCTAACTGCATTGATGCAATTTGTAGAATTTTTAAAAGATAAAAGTATATTTTTAAATGCATAATTATCTGATGATATATTTTATTAATTGATTTATTTTTATTTACAAACAGAAATGTAATCAGCATTATGACAGCATTCAACAGCATTATTTACCTGAATATAATGTTTGTTCAGATTTTTTTTTTTTTATATATTCTAAGGTAACACTTTATTTTAGTGTCCTTGTAGTTACTGTAGTAATAACTATACATTTTGCATAATTACATGCAACTAATCCTAAACCAACCCCTATTCCTAACCCTAACCCTATATTAAGTACCTGTACACTGTAGAAAGAAAAAAAAAAGAAAAAGAAAAAAAAGCACGTTGTCAAAACTTATTGATCATATGATTTTTTACAGTGTATTATTTTTAATCAGTATTAATAATTAATATTAATAAATAATTTAATTATTATTAATCAGTACTTGAATGTATAATTTACACTGTAACACGGACACCTTAAAAATAAAGTGTAACCTATTCTAATTATTCTAATAAATTATTACAATAATACATATTTTAAATTATTTTGTTTAATGCTACTACACAAAAAGCCAAGCCGTTGTCTGCACATGGAATACGAGGCACATTGTTCTCATTCTCTCAGATCAGCCAGTTTAGGTGTTGTAGCTCAGTTTAGCAAATCACTGAGCAGATATGTGGAGTGGTGATTCACCCTTTCCCTGTTGCAGAACCTTCTTTCTTTTGTCCTAGCGCTCATAAGAAATGAGAAATGTCAGTCAATGCACAGACATTATCAATATTTAGCCCTTTGAGTTTTTCAAGTTGACCTTTATGAAATGTTAAATGATTGCACCGTTTCCATCACCGGACTGAGAGAGAAAAGGGCACGAGAGGTCAATAAGACAAGATCTGGAGACGGGAGAGGGAGATAACAGAAGTGCCAAGAATTTTCCGATGCTTTAATGTTTTTTTGTACGCAACAAGCTCTCATTCAGTGACACTACAGCCACCGGTGACTTCCTGAGGGAACACGAGGAACTTCTTGTTAATCAGTTCACCCGAAACTAACGCTAAAAAACGGCTCTAACAAATACAGAAAGCTCTGAATAGATGTAAATGGGTTTAGAGCTACATGAGTGTGAGTAAATGGTGTCAGAATTTCCGTTTCGTTGTGTGAACTGGTCCTTTAATGAGGGTGTTAGATCACATCTTAATGAGCTGTCCGTTTGGGTTGCGTTTTCTTCCTGCTAAATCCCTCTCCAGTTGTATTTTGCGAAACAAATTTGCTTTTGAATCCTCTTAGGCAATGCCCTGTTAAAGCTCTATTCTGGTTTTTGCTTACGTGACATTCTTCCCTCCGTAACGATGCGGACCAAGTCGGATAAAATCACCTCTCTAAAGGGTGGTTTTGATTTAACAGCTCAGTTCTAGCCCCTAAGTGAGACTTTTCACACAAAGGTCTTTCTTATTCCTGGTTCTTATTCCTAGTCTTATTACAAATGTTTCCCTGAGGCAGAGCCCAGATTGCGTTTTGTTAATGCAGGATACCGCATTCACAAACTATAAACACATGCTTCCTGTGATAAACGAACAGAGTGATGTGAACTTGCAAAGCTGATAATGTCAGGGCCGTCGGAAGGTTTGGAAAAAGTGCAGAAGGGCACATTACGAACCTTTTCAGCTTGCCTCGTGAATATTAATTAGATAATGTTTGCCCAGTGAAAGATAAGCGTCTGCTGGCCACAGTAGATCACCTGCTGCGCTTTAATTCGCATACTTAAAAGTATGTACTGATTTTGTGAAGAAAAAGTACATACTTTTGAGTGTGTAGCAGAATAGTAGGCAAGCTTTGGCTCATAGGCCTAGTACTTAATTCCGTCACCGTTTGAACTGCCCTGTCAATCATCTTGTCACAGTTAAAATCCTCCATGTTCAATTTAATTTAATGTCCTACCGTATCAGAGAGAAATGTAGTAGCACGTTGATCTGCCAGTTGTGGGTCTTTCATGTCTAAAACTCTCCTTATGTGTTTGCATAATGATGCATTTAAATGTTAATGACCAAACGTATCTTTATAAAAGTTCACAATGTTGTTGCAGATGAAATATAATGTGGATAACATTGAATAAATACATTTTCGTCAGGTTAGATGCTGATTATTAATCACTCAAAGCCCTTTATCTAAACCTAGTTAACCATCAGTCTTGTGCATCCGCCATGTTTGTAGTGTTTAATTTTTACACATTTTATTTATCTATAGTTTGAAGTTCTAACCTCGAATCCTCATCCACGGTGCAATGGGTTTGGGGCAATATTAGCTGTTAGAGTGTGCATGGATCTGCACTTCGGATTCTAACCAGAAAAAGTAAAACATCCGGGTATCTTTGGAATACTCATTTCAACATACTACTATTTAGGACACACTAATTCTGATTGCGAATACTATTTAGGACGGATAGTATGCAAATTATGACGCAGCAACCGTCTACAGCAACATTGTTTGTTTTTACTCAGTCAAACTACTGTACATCTTAAACTTACTAGGCAGTTGGCTACAAGTTTTATTATAAATATCACTTTATAGTTATATATAGTATATAGTAAAGTTATGTGTGTGTGTATAAAAACACTAATGTTCAAACTTTTTTTGAAAAATGTATTTTATGCTCACCAAGGCTGCATTTATTTGATCGAAAATCAGTAATATTGTAGAATATTATTACAATTTTAAATAGCTGGTTTCTATTTTTATATATTTTAAAATGTAATTTATTCCTGTGATGCAAAGCTGAATTTTCAGCATTATTACTTTATTTCAGCATTATTATTAAGTCGTCAGTGTCACATGATCCTCCAGAATTCATTATAAAATGCTGATTTGCTGCTCAAAAAACATTTCTTATTATTATCAATGTTGAATTTGATTAATACAAATATTTGAAATATAAATCTTTTACAATATTATAAATGTATTTACTCTCTTTTGGTCAATTTAATTTAGTGATTAAAAGTATTAATTTTTATTTATTTTTTTAAATCGTACTGACCCCAAACTTTTTAAACAGTAGTGTATATATTTAAATGATTAAGATGGATGAAACTTTTAACATAAAGTTGTTAATTTATAACTTAAAGATGAATAAATCATTTATAAAAGTTGAAGACACATGTCCCCTTCAGTAATTATGGTTGCTTACCGCTTGTTAATTATTATTATGATTTTTTTCTCACCCTGTTTGAAACAGGCTGATTCCCCCAAGCATATCTTGTAGCATCAAGGTTTGTTTGCCCGTGTCTCATTGTAAATCTTTCCTCAAGGAAGATCCCAGGCCTCCACATCTATGCAGCGATGCAGGACGAAAAAGAGCAAGAAATGATCCAGAGTCCAGTTTCTCCCACTGACAGCACACCCAGCTGCAGTTCTCAGAGAGAGCTGCTCACATCACTGGAACCTCTGGACACAGAGCCCAACACCCAGACCATCGGTGAGCACCTGCTGGGCACCGTATCACATACTCTGATGCTTTTCCATTTATCACATGCCACTCAGATTCTCTCTTATACTGCTTTGATTCTTGAGAACAGCAGATACACTAAGGGCCCTATCATATAGCTGGCGCATTGCGGCACCAGGCGCGACACAAGTGTTTTTTTTACTAGTTTCAGCCTGACGCAGTTATCATTTTCACGTCATGCGCTACGTTGTTTAAATAGCAAATGCATTTGCACTCATTTGTGCGCCCATGGCTGCTGGTCTGAAAACGAGGTGTGTTCAGGCGCATTGTTGGCGCATTGCTATTTTGAGGCAACTGAAATAGACTGCGCCATTGACCAACAAAACCCTGGTCTAAAGTCAATGGCGCAATATTTATTTTTGTTCTTTAAAGAGCGTGTTAGTAATGTGCGCCTATAGGCGGGTGCACAACGCGCGTACACTCTGCTTATTACACACACAGGGAAACGCACCAGCACACAAACTAGGCAAATATTAAAAATAAAAGGATTACATTGCAAAAGATTATTACTGTGTACATAAAGATATGGTGGAATCCGGCTTGTCTCGTTGATGTTCTGCTTGCACGCTTTAACCTCGAGCACGAGCAGATCCGTTTCCTCGCTAGAGAAGCGTTCAGTCTTTCCGCTTGCAAATTCCGTCATGTAAATAGCGAATCCGCCACGGCGCGAACGCAACTGGCTTTTAAAGGGAATGGGAGATGAGACTTTGATTAGTTTATTGCTCGTTATGCCCAAAACACAGCCATTACTCATTAAGAGAATAGGGACAACCCTTTTAGACCATGCGCCGGGTGCACCGACCATTTTTCCTAAGTGCGCTTGCACCGTGCGCTTTAGACCATGCGCTTAGATCCTTAAAGGGATACTTCAGGATTTAGCATTTCGCATTAAGCTTTGTATTAGTAGAAAACCTGTAGTATTTTCGAATTACCGTGCTTTCCACCCTCATATCCCCTTGAGACGAGAGATTTATGTATTTTTCGTCTGGAAAAAATCCTCCAATGACGCAAAAATCGTCATTTTGCGTCATCAGAGGATTTTTTGGCCAGAGGCTAAAGACTACAGCCAGTAGTAGGGGCTGTCCCGCATGTTTTCAACCCGCCCATAGGAGGTGGGATCTCACTCACTGAATGTACACATAGTATCAGCCGTCTTTCTTTGGAAGCTAAGCTAACAGGCTCTTGTTCTGTGGAGAAAGCTGAGTAGTAGGAGAAAGCTGATCAGTAGGGGTTACCATCCTCTTTTTCCCGGACAGGTCCGGCCGTCGAGATCGTCCAAAATGTCCGGGATTCGGCTTTTGGTTTCTGCAGTCGCCATTCATTGTTTACATGCACACCTTTTGTTTCAATCTAACTGAATTCATTCCGATTGGTGAATCTGAATGTAGTGTTTACATGAACGCTAAACAAGTGATTGGTTGATGTGTGTTTTAGCATTGCCAAGAAAATTCCCGCTCCTCCGTGAGAGATACAAGATCGGTGCGTCTTTGTAATCACGCCACCGGCCTCGCACCGTTTTCCCGCGCCCCTCAGCCTTGTCCTGCTCGCCACAGTAAACATAATGAATGGCGACTGTAGAACGCAAAAGCCGAATCCCGGACATTTTGGGCGATCTCGAAATACCGTCAAACTCGTCACGGAGTCTCACTAGTAGCCTAACCTTGTTGTTTTCAACTACGCTCTCTAACCGGGAGGCGTGGCTTGGGAGTGGCCTCCTAGGGCAGCGAAGCAAGTGCATTCTGGGAGTTGTTGTCTTTCATCCACATAAGCCAAAAATACCTTTTCTGTTTTTTCTCAGTCTAGAAAGCTCCAAATTCAAAAATAATTTCACATTTCTTCTACATAAATGACCTATTTTAAATACACATTCATCTTTCCAGAGGTGAAGTATCCCTTTAAAATAGGGCCCTTTACCTGTCACTCGGCTCAGTCGGCGTGTGTTAGGCAACTTCTTGTAAATGCTTCAGCAGATTTGTTGGAAAAGGTGTTCTTGTTGATTGCAGGCAAAAACATTGGTTGCTTGACTTATGGTCCCTTGGTGATGCCTATAATAAATCAACAAAACAGCAAATGTCATGATGCATTTCAGCTTTCTAGGCTGCTATGTGAATGTTGCCACTGTCAATTCACACTGTTGTTCTTTTCCCAGAATGCATCAAACCTCATCCACGCGTCAAATTCTCATCAGATCTTCCTACGTACATCGACGTTTGAACTCTAGACTCCGCCTACGTCAAGGACTTTGGTCATGCGGACACAAAGGTTTCAAGCTTTATTCAGTACTTGTGCATGTTGGACATTAACTTTACTGTGCTCTGTGAATACTAGAACAAACTTTGTACAGCTTTTTTATATGTCTGTGTATTCAATAAATCATTTTTGATGCTGTTCATTTATAAAGACGCCAGTGTGTATAACGTTGGAGGGAAAGGCCAGCATGAGGGGTGGAAAACGAAAATTATTCTTGGTTAACTGTCCGTTTATTTTTTATTGTTAACAGTGGCAGTACAGTATTCATGAGAGTAAGACATGGATGTGTGACATTTTGGAAGTGTTTTAATAATAAACTGTACATTTATTAATGATTATTGTAAAATGAAACATTTCCTGGGTTTCATTTTGTAAAGCTATATTTAGCACATCTGTACTTTACATGTAACACAAAAATGTAGGTTTTATCATTTGACTCAGTTTAATGCTATTATTCATGAAGCAGATTTAATGTTGAAGCTTGTTTATCTTTTCTTTTTTTTTTTTTGCTTCTCTACAATATCAAAGTATTTTTCTCATAGTAAAATAAATTATGTATTTCTAGGTAGAAATAACTGTGGGTTTACAGACACATATCAATCAGTGTCAAGATATGTTGTGTAAACTGACATAAGACATTGAGATACATCATGGCAATTTCATACATAAACAATTTTGTATGAAATAATTTGTGCACTCACAGGGGGTTACATGATTTATGTTTTGATTTTGCTTCTCTTTTTTTTCTTTTTTTTTTTGCATTTAAATTCAGTCATGTCATACCAAAAGCTGACGGAGATGAATGTATGAATGTGTAAGTAAGTGTTTAAATATTTAAGCCTTTTTTTTCTTTAACTATGCCCTCTTTATTTTTTAACAGTATAAAATCACAGGGAAGCGACGAGCAGTTACTTGAACTAATAAATTGACTAGTACTATTCAGAAATCACTCATTACCAAAATGTCACGTACAGCAGGCATCATCCACTATTACACACACATATTGGCAAGAACCTGCATTTCATCTCAAATTATTTTATTTGACCTTGTATAGTTTGAGAATTTAACACAGTCTATCCATATTGGTATATGACTCATTTGGCTTGTTAAAATAAAAAAATAAAAAATAATAATTATACCAAAATACAGTTTGCATGAACCTGGGGCAACAATAAAATGACATACAGTTATATGATTATTTGCATTTTATTATTTATTTGTATTATTATTGATATTTACATGTAGCATTACAACTCATTGAGAGCCACTACATGTCCTCCTGTTTATAATAATGGTGCTGTTACACACATGGCAGAGATCATGGTCCTCACGTTATCATCTATCCGCTACTATCTTTTTCTCCACTATAGCGTTTTTATCTATGGGATGCTTCCCATTTCTTCTCTTCTTTCAATATTTGAATATCAAGGTTATATTACAGCTATTGCCAGTTTTTCTATTCTCATACATCAATGAATAAAAATGGAGGTCATCTTTATTACACAAATGTCAGAATATTGAAGACAGCATGTTTAAAGGGAATTTTTAATGGATAACTTTATTTCAATTGTCCTTGTCCGTCACCTTTTGTACACTACCTATAAATATCATGTCACAGCAGTAGAGGATATTCATACCTAGACAATTCACTATACGGACTTGATACAATCACAGTACAGATTATATTTTCATAATATCATGAGCGCTGCAGTCTGACGCTGTCTTTGGCATATGATACGATGGACGACAAGACTCAAGTTATGAGTCGAGATTGTCAATCAAATGAGCGCAGGGCATTGTGGGAAAGGGGGAGGGACTATAAAATGAGCAATAGCAATATAACTAAATTGTTTCTGCTAAAAGGCCCACAACAGATTTAAAAAAAAACATATTTGACTAAATCAATATCTGAAGATCCAGACTTAAAAACGGACCTGATGGCTGAAGAGAAATGCATTTCAATTAATTATTAAACTGAGTTGTACATTTAGATGGAAGACAGAGATTATATAACCACTGGCTACAAAACAAGACACTTTATGAGCTCTGAATGGACAAACTGTGGCAGCCAGGAAATCAAAATCCAGCGCTGCCACTTTACTCTTAAGAGTAAGGAAGATTATTTTTGTAGAAGACGAGTTTTATTACTGTAAAGATTTTATATATCTATATAAATATATAAAAAAAAATGTAGGTGTCATGGTTTGTTTGTTTTTCTCTTCTTTTTTTTTCTTCTTTTTTTTTTTTTGTATATATATACAGTATCTCTTTCTTTGACCTCAACTCTGTGCAGTGTGGAATTGTTTCTGTTTGGTGCAATCATATTTATTAAATGAAATCAGTCCCTGTAATTGTGTTTTGATTTTCTTACAGTATTTGTAAAAACATTATGTAATTTGCTGAAGTAACCTTTAAATCATAGATAATAAAGTATCAATCAGTCAAATGGTCTGTTTTTATTTGAATAATAGGATATATGCAGGAATAATAGGATAATGCCTTTTTAATGTGTATGCAACCTTTTATCAATGATAATATAAATAATAATAATAATGTTCCAAAAATAATATTTTTTTCTTGAAGCTATATACCAATGTACGCTCCTATACAAAAGTTTGGGGTCTGTATGAATTTGCATTGATTTTTAAAGAAGTCTAATGCTCACCAAGGCTGCATTTATTTGGTCAAAAAAACAGTAATATTGTGAAATATGCAAATATATTTTAAAATGAAATTTATTCCTGTGATGGCAAAGCTGAATTTTCAGCATCATTACTCCAGTCTTCAGTGTCACATGATCCTTCAGAAATCATTCGAATATGATTTGCTGCTCAAGAAACATTTCTTATCATTATCAGTAATGGAAACAGCTGCTTAATATTTTAGTGTAAACAGTGATATTTTTTTCAGGATTCTCTGATGAAAAGAAAATTCAAAAGAACAGCATTTATTTGAAATAGACATTTTGTTACAACAATATAAAAGTCTTTTATATACAGTACATGCAGTGTTCTGGTTAAACGTCATCTCACAACATGCTGGTTATAAGATGATTTCTGCCCCCTTCTAGAGAAAAAAGAGTGTGTGAAAAGAGGAGAAATGAGCAGCCATTAGCGAAGAATGGTTTTGCGACAGCGCAGCTAGAGAGACAGAGTGAGGGAGTTAACTGGAAGGCACATGAGACTGCAGATTAAGGAGCAATCAATGTTACCAGGGCTCTACTGACATCTCAAGGTAACTTTCAACGGCGCCCAGGGAACTGTAAGTATGAGTGTGTTTGTGCGTGTTCCTGTTATGCAATTGCAGTCAAGGGCATGGCTAATTCGAGCCTAATGATTCATTTCAAATTTCTTCATAAAAATGATGCCCTCACGACAAAGCATTAGGCGACCAGCGTACCTCTTGTGTACGAATGAAAGTTTATCACAGGCCTGTCTCCTCCAGGATAATAACCAGCTCAATCCGCTCCCTGTGGGTTCGTACTGTAGTTACTCCAAGGACATTAGACTCAATCTTCCTCTGGTGATACGTGTGCCCTACAGCGAACAGGGTCCACCGCTGGCATCTCTGCTCACAGCCGGTCGACTCACCACGTTTAATTACCTTTGGAAAGAAAGACCAGCGGGAGAGAGAGAAAACACACACACACACCAAAGGGGTAACTGCATTAGTAATTCATTTCATAGGCCTACTCCTGTTAAAATCCAAACAATGTTATACATATGAAAGGAGTTATTTTCATTGATAGGCAATGTAGGGTAACAGTAAAAAGTGTCAATCATCTGATGAATGCAAAATCAGGTGTTTTATGTCAAATTACATTTGGTTTCATAGGACAGTGTGAATGTGCTTCTCTATAAAACATAATTCTTTCCAAATAACATTGCAAGTCATGCTTTTAATATCACCGGTAAGTCCAAAGGTGCTGAAGGTGAATAATATATCCAGGGGGTTTCTCTCACCAACATAAAAAATACTGCCAAACATGACAATTGTGTTGGTTTTTTTTTTTTTTTTTTTTTTTTCAGGATTCATTGATGAATAGAAAGTTCAATAAACAGCTTTTATTTCAAACAGAAATATTGCATATTATATACATGTCTTTACTTTTTATCAATTTAATGCATCCTTGCTGAATTAAACTTGTAAATGCAATTAAATTAAATACAGCCTTGGTGAGCTTTAGAAACTTTCAAAAACCTAAAAAAAACTATGATTTATTCCAAAATTTTGGAATTTATATGTGTGAGTTAAGTCAAGAGAGAGAGAAAGAGAGATACCCAAGCATCAATACTTATCCAGCCGTTCACTTCATTAACTTCCCATCTCTCCCTGGGGACAGATTGCATTCTCTAGAGGTTAACGCAGGCCAGCAAAGAGAAAGTCACTCTCTTCTCCAGACTGATTTGCATGGTCTGTTGATAATTGGCATTCAGGAAAGCTGTATTTGATTAGGAGGTCCAGGGGTACGCTTCACTTCTGGAAACTCTATCACACACTGTCCTTGTTCTTAATGCCCGCTGGAAAGGCGACGATGATCATTTGACAGTGATTTCATGAGCATATTCCCTTCATCAATGATTAATCTTTGTTACTTATGCAGCAGAACAGAGCGAGAAGTTTATTTTAATGAGAATGAAAGAGCTGAACTACTTGCAGAAGCCTTAAAGGAGGCAGAAGGAAATGAAAACGGACTGCAAACGCACCCTTGTGGGACACCCTCCTTTTTCCAAAGCAAAATGTATTATATATTTCTAATTAATGGACACTGAACCTTATGTTTGGCCTGATTGATTACCATGCTCAGTAGAACCGCAAAATAAGCAAACTCCAAATGATGCATACTTAGGTAAACGGCTGATTACTCATTAATCTGCTTGTGCAGTTTTTAATAAAACCCAGAGCTGGAGAACTGAATCGTTTCTATGCGACCTGTAAAATGTTCTCATGTATTGATCAAACTGGTTCTTTGTAGTTGCACAATGAAACACACATCGTGGCAGAAAGGGTCATTAAAACCACGCTCCACTGGAGTGTAATCAGCATACACTTCGCTGACATCATGATTGCAGTAATTAACTTCATCCTTTAAATATTTTGTCTATTTTATCAGTAGCATACTAGAAGAAAGTAGTAGAAATAACATTAACATGTTCAAAACCCATTTTACTTCAGTAATGTCACATGCTTCTAAGTTAAACGGGGTATTCAATGAGAAAAAAATAAATGGACGGGGCTTGATGTTATCCATTGGGAATTGATTGGATTGTGAAAACTCAGCATTACATATCAGAATAGATGTGCAGAGAAAGCTGGACGTTATCTCTATGTGACGTGGTTGGATGGGCAGTGTTAAAAAATAACTAAGAGAGTTAAGCGACATCAGCTGAAAGAAGAAACGGGGTGCTTGTCTGAAGTTTAAAATCATTGGTTACCCATAAGCCAATCACATAACGTTTGGTTATGACGTGTGTTATGCGCCTGTTCAGCCGGATCTAACTTCCACTGTAAACACATGTATGATGCGAAAACAAAACCATCGAGCGAAATACCGGAGTGAACATGGCTGTGAACGACTTTTGCAGATTATGTGAAGTAAATCTACGCATCCACGGTACAATCAGCGTCTACGTCAAGGCTCTCAGCCCGCCCTCTGTTCGTTGATTGGCCGGCTGTTTTCAGGCCGGAGGAAAACTGATAGATAGGTCGCTATCTCAGACTGAGGCTGCGTTCCAGTCCAAAATTGTAATGCCCTTCACTTGCTAACTTCCCTCCGTCTCGTTCACTCGGATGTACGTCATTGCTTACGTTGCACGAGTGCCCACTACTGGCGGAAACTGCAATGGGCTGAATTGGAACGTCCTAAGCCCTTGATCACTTGGAATCAGCTATGTAGTTGATTTATTATTTACATTTGTTTTCCCTTTAAGAATTTGTTTAATGCAGCATCCAAATGTATATATGGTTTTTGGGTTGTTTTCAATTAAAAAAATTAGAATTAATATATCATAGAGTTGTTTGTTGTGGTGGTGATTAGACGAGATCTGTGGTGACATCACAATCGTACTGCATTGTGGGGTGCCTGAAGTGTACATATGAAGTAGACTCGCTCCCTCTGTCCAAATCGAGGGAACGAGGGTCTGTCCATCTAAACTTCCCTCGTCCACTTCACGAAGTGGAACGCACTTCAAAATGGCGGCGGGGATTCCCCCGAGGGGAAGTGCTTAGGGAAGTTCGCGAGTGCGTGTCTAAAAGTGGACTGGAACACAGCATGAGTACAGAAGCGAACTGAAATTGAGCGGAAGTACGAAGTCTGACGTAGTCAGGCTAACCCCATGCAGGCTTTACATTTATATTTATTAGAAAGGAATAATTTTAATGAATAACATTGGCTTTACCTACATTACAGTATAAGCTGCAGTATAAGCATAGCACTCTTAATGAAATAAAAGCTAATGAACCCTTTGACACTGTCATCCTCATTAGACTGTTTATTTTGCTAAGTTACATTCTTGAGGTATAAAACATCAGCTAGAAAAAGTATATAAATGACTTTATGCCTTACAGTGACTTAGCTCTAATCAAAGCCATTAATCACAGCTGTGTGAATGTAAGCACTCGCACCAGATTATGTTATTCATTTTGCACAGTGAGGACATTGGAGAATGATTTATTTGATAATTGCATCATGAAATCATAATTCGTACTTATCTAAAATATCAGGGGATGGATTATACGGAGTAGTTGCATAATGCATTCCACTTAAAATAGCTGTGATTGCATCATGTCCCAAAATATGATCTATGATAGTTTGCTGAAACTTACCTTACTGTAACTTTCTCTCCCATGCATCTGTTGCAGTACCACATGTTCTCCACAGGGGGAGATGTGGGACCACCTGCACATGTTCATCTTTCACAGAAATGACTGTTCTTCAGGAGAAAGAAAGAAAGTGGTAAGTGGTGGGCATTGGTTTTGTCAGTCTCCCTCAGCATGTCTTAAAGATATGTCTCCCTTTGTTTAAATAACAATTACTGTCAAATCATACATCAGTTTCTTCGCTTAACCTGCTGAAATTACATGAGGACAGAAATATCTAAAAGGCCAAGTGACAATAGACAGTATATGCAGGCGAACCACAAACAACTCTTAAGGTGACACTGTAATCATAACGTATAGGTGAAGTGACAGAAAAAAAAATGTGGGAGTACTTCTTCTTCCGCAGTTTGAGAAGTTTTATACCTCTAACTCTTCATTCTGACACAGCATGAGAAAAAAAAGCACTGTCCTAGTCTTTAATTGGCAGAATGGTGCCATTTCTGACATCAGCCATAAAAGAGCAATTTTTTCAATGTTAAAATACTTCCTGCTGTTCCAGCTTATCATGCACAGACAACTGTAAGTAGTTCAGAGGTTGGTTTTCCCCAAAATAATCTTTTTGTGGTGCTATCAAAACATTTCTCTGTTTGTTCCCAACCAGCCGTCACAGCAAGATTTGCTTAGGCATGAGTTTGGGGTAGAGGTATATGTTTGTCCAACAGAAGGTGGGGAAAGTGTTAAAACTTTTATTTAGCAATGACGTGTAACATTGATCAAATGTGACAGTAAAGACAAAAAATAATGTTAAAAAAGTTTTCTACTTCAAAGGAATCCTAAAAAGAAATTGGAACGGTTTGAAATGACACTACTGTTCAACAAACTTTTGAACGGTAGTGTAATAATACTAGAAAGATATGTGCAAAAGAATATATCAATAAAAAAAGAATTATATGCACAATGTGCATTTTTAACATAATTATCTTTGTCTTTTATTACACCTGTTAATTGCACAATAAAACAAGAAATATTGCATTAGCACAGTAAGATCTAACCTAAAAAGGAAAGATGGCAGCGAAGAGTCAGAAACGTGTAGTGATGCCGTGCCATGGATTTGTATTCTGCAAATTGAGTTCAGCACAAATTTTTGGTGTGTGTTTCCTCCATTATCTAATTTGCATAATTCCTTTAGTAAATTGGGTGCTAAAATAGACAGCATGTTCCAAAACAAGCCTTTGTGCCTGGTACATTCTCCCCTACGATTTACAACAACAGTTCATAAGCTGCATGCTATGTGTGGAAGGATGGTGAGAAGAAAGTGTTTGTAGGGAAAAAAAATACTCTCAAATCTCATCTGGGCTTCGCCTTAAGGCATATGAGACACTGAAGAACGATTCTATGATTCTAAAAATGAACTTTCTTGGCCTGAGTGGTAAGCACTATGTTTAGTGCAAACCGAATGGAGCACATCACCCTGAGAATATCATCCTCCTAACAGTGAAGTATGCTGGAGGAAGCATCACTCTTTTAGGGGAAAACTCATAAAGGTAGAAGGAAAAATGGATGGAGCTAACTCCAGAAATATCTCATAGGATAAAGTGCTGCAATCAGCAAGAACGCTGGCACTTTAAAGACACTTCATCTTCCCACAGCACCTGGAACATACAGTAAAAGCCACAATAGAGTGACTTCAAAGCAAAAAAAGGTTAATCATCTCGAGTGGCCCTGCCAGAATTCAGACATCGGTCTTATTGAGCATCGCTGGAACGATTTAAAGATTGCGGTTCACGATCGATCCCCATCCGACCTGATGTAGCCTGAGGAATTTTGAAGAAAAATGGGAAGAGTGAAATATTTCACTGCCAAGAAGTGTAACGCTCATACTGTTGTGGAGAAATGTCATCTCTTTCTTGCAAATGACGCTCAAGAGGTGTTCCAGAAGTCAAAATAAGACTTTATTGAACAAAGTAACAACGCCGAGATGCCACAGGACATCTGAATTTGTCTCTGGCCAGGGTGCCAATCTTATGTAGTTCTCTTATCTGTTATTTCACAATTACCAAGTGACTTCATTCTCTGCTAAGATTCACCCCTCCTGTTTCCCACCATTAAAGGGACACTCCACCCATTTGCACTATGCTTTGCATTGTTATAACCCAGTCATACTATTGAATGGTCGTGCAACACTCTCTCATTTTCCCCGTTATTTATCTCTTACACTTCCTCCCACAATGACGCAAAAATCGTCATTTTGCGTCATTGTCGGAGGAAGTGTAAGAGGGGGGGATTTCTGTTGAGACTACAGACACTCGTTCCTCATCTTTCCCAGGGGGCGGGACCCGCTCACGCTACAGACCTATTACAGATCAGTGGGTGGGACTTTACTCTCTGAAACTAAAAAGCAATATCCTCCATCTTGTTTGAAGCTAAGCTAACAGGCGCTGTGGAGACAGATGTAAAGTTATGACAATAGCGGAGGAGAGTACTCAATATGATATAGAAGAAGAGGATTTCGGAAGTCTGATGCTTGAATCAGGTGTTTGTGGCTACCTTTACAAGCCGCATTATAGCGAAGAGCAGCCGAGGCAGAAGACCTGCCTGCCGCGGACGAGGAGCCCGGACTGGCTCGAGTTAGGGCGGACTGGTGGCGCCGGTGATCTCACTATGCAACTACGAGCACAGAGATAGAGTCCGTCTGCGGCAAAGAATTTCAACGATGACAATTTCTCCTGGACGAAATCTCTGAATCAGACGAGGACACCTTTTCGAAAGAAATACAAACGAGAAGTAATGCACTAATGAATTCGCCAACTAACTAGACATTTTGTGTGAAATGAATTTCAAGCTCTGGTGGTAGCTAGCCTTGTAGACGGAAGAGTGATTTCTCTTATAGGCAGATATGAGCTGTTCTGGATTAGTGGGAGTGGCTTGCGGAGCTTTTTTTTTTTTTTCTTTCCTCGGTCACGAAGGCACCAAATTCAAAATTTATTTTACATTTCGACTACATATATGACCCACTTTCAATAAAAAACAATGTTCCTATGGGTGGAATGCCCCTTTAAGTTTCACTTCTCCTGCCTTTCTCTCTAATTGTGGAAACCAGCCAATTGTTGGTCAACCCTTTCTCAGAGGCAAGATGTAACATTTTTCAAGTACAATCAACTCTTTCCCAGAGGCAAGCAGCCTTCAAATGAAATAATGGTCTTATTCTTTCACAGCCACCTGTTGTGTACTGAAAATCCCTGACTAAGCAAAAACTGGAGACACAAGACTTTCTCAGACGCATCTAACCTTTGTAATAAATATTTATCACAGTCACGTATAGGCCACAAGACCTTCAAAACACTTTTGGCTTTTATAGTATTCAAACTAGTTCTACAATCAATACAGACATGCCCTATGAACCTCATATAGTAGCTGGATTATAATCTGCACTCATATACACTCTTAAAACTGCATCTTTAGTTCCATGAGAAACCTTTAACATCCATGGAACAGTTCAATTGCACAAAAGGTTCTTTATAGTGGAAAAAGGTAGGATATATACACTGCCCTGCCAAAAAAAAGTTGTGCACTCTAATATTTTGTTGGACCAACTTTAATTTTGATTACAGCATGTATTCGCCATGGCATTGTTTCGATAAACTTTTGCAATGTCTCAATTTTTATTTAAGTTCTGAGTTTTAATAATTTTTCACAGAGATCTTGAGTTGATGATGGGAGAGGCAAACGACAGCGTGAATTCTTCTCCAGCACATCCCGAAGATCCTCAATGGGATTAAGATCGGGACTCTGTGGTGGCCAATCTATGGGAAAATGATGCCTCATGCTCCTTGAACCATTCTTACACAATTAAGCCCGATGAATCCTGCCATTGTTTTCTTGAAATATGCCCGTGCCATCAGGGAAGAAAAAACCCATTGATGGGAAATCCTTAGTATATTCAGGTAGGTACCTGACCTCATTTTAGAGCCACTCAATGTTGCTGAACCTAGGCCTGACCAAGTGAAGCAAAGCCAGATCATAACACTGCCTCAACAAGCTTGTACAGTAGGGACTATGCATGATCCCTTCTTATCCTGATGCGCCCATCACTCTGGAACCGGGTAAATCTGGACTCATCAGACCACATTACCCTTTTCCATTGCTCCAGAGTCCAATCTTAATGCTTCCTAACAAACTGAAGCTTTTTTTTTTATGATTAGCCTCACTAACAAGTGGCTTTCTTAAGACCACACAGCTGTTCATTCCCAATCTCTTGAGTTCTCCTTAGTGCATGTAGAAATGCTCTTACTTTCACTATTAAACATAGCTAGTACTGTTGATTTTCAACGATTTGACTTCACCAAACGTTTAAGTGATAATGGTTCATCACTATCCTTACAGGTTTTAATAATGCGCCGGATAGTTCTTAGTCCAATTTTAGTAATTTCAGCAATCTCCTAATTTCAGCAATTCAGCAGGCCAATAATTTGACACTTATGAAACGCAGTGAAATTTTTTTCACGACCACGGGATGTGTCTTCCGACATGATTGTTTAGGAAATGAGAAGGTACCCACTGCGTCTGTTATGTTGCCAGCTGCAACATTAACCACTGCAGGATTTAGTGGATTTAAACAGTATATTCAGGAAAAAGAAATGTTGGTGGGGCTTAATTGTATCTATTGAGATGTAATTGGGATCATTACAAGTGGGTGTTACTAGAAAAGACTTACAGTATGTCAACTGAAAAGAAAAGTTGTTTCAGAAGCAAAGCAAGTTATTACATTTAGTTATTGCATCACATACTACAAATATAATTTCTCTGAATAGTATAAGACAAGGAACATGTATTATCCAAAGTATAAAGGGTCGGTGGAAAAAACAGTGGCCAAAAGTTGTCTAAATTAATGTATCTAACAGTCAATTCTAATGGAGTTCTAATGCAAGGCATGGTTTTTATTCCAGATGTGTTTTCCTCTTGTCTTGGGTCTGCTGTACACTGACTCGTGCAGTAGATGGCACTGCATATATGCTGTTGTGTGAACAGAATGCTTGGACTAACAAAGACAATGCTTTAACTAGATAGAACAACTCTTATTTTCTGTATTTTTCCTGTTAGAAACTCTTCTTCTTTGGGGGGAAAAAAAGCACAAGAGAATGAGCTGTCTATTTATTGCTAAACATAAACAAAATGATATTCATAAATTATTCCTGTCTATAAAGCATTTATAATAAACCATGCATGAACACTGAAAAGAAAACTGAACCCTTCAGATTTAGGATCATTAATGTGATATTTCATTCCAAAGACTTTCTTTTTTCTGTGGAACACAAAAGAAGATATTTTAACTAATGTTGGTATCAAAACAGTTTTGGTGAGCAGTGACGAAAAAAAAAAAACAACTCTGAGACATTTCTCAAAATATCTTATGTTTCGCAGGTTTCGAATGCCATGACGGTCAGTAAAGGATGACAGAATAAAAATTGTGGGGTAAAATCCAGAGTGCCACTTCTTCCATTTGGTTATCTATTCCAGATCCTAAGCACCACCAAGCAATCAGTCCTGCCTGGCAAGATCTCCAGGTATGTCGGCCAAGGCTTATATCAGCTCACCTCTACAAAGTCCTGAAAGCTGGATGAAAAAACTGAAACCAGCCAAAGGTTAGGATGCTCTGTTTTGATGATTTTAGAGGGGTTTACAGCTAGTCAGGCTTGGAGACCAGCTGGCAGATTAGTTAAAAAACAATTTGGCGGGATGGTTCAACCACCTGTCTGGCAACTACAGTATACTTGTTTCATGGATGCTCATAAGTGAAGGGAGTGTCTAACTCCAGAGAATACTAGGGTCCAGGACCACCAGGGGCTCCACAGAAATGTTCAGAAAAAAAAAAAAAAAGAAAATAAATTATATATATAGACTGGTCAGAAAACATTAAATCACAAATTATTGTGTCAAATCTCTTATGTTCTTCAAAGCTGTGTTCATTTGATAGAAAATATCAGTAAAAACTGTAACATTGTGAATTAATATTACAAATTACAACTCGATCCTGCCCTGTTTGCCACAATTTGAAATAGACCTTTCTAACAATGGTAAATGTCTTTACTGTCACTTTTGATTAAGATAGAGTGTAAAAGATAAACTTTAAAAAAAGCTGAATATTTTTCCATACAATATTTTACACATTTATAATAGTTTTATCTTTCACTGTATAAATAGGTCTTCAAATGTGAAAATCTTTCTGGAAGCTTTTATATTTTAGTGAAGGGATAATTTGCAACATGATAATCAACAAACATATTTGGGGATCAATACCATCAAAAAAGTAGCTGTAAGGAACTGAAAGTCCACCCTCTGTTTCTGACTGGCTAGTTTAGTTAAAAAGAAAACAAGCATGGACCATTCACCTGATTCTTTTTTCCAAAGGCTGTCAAAAAGACCGGAGTGATTTCTCAAGACACCTATTTGAGTGATATCTGTCATGTGGTTAGTTATCCGGATATTCCGGACTAAATATGCCTTATGTAATGTTGATTCCGATAGGTTTATCAGCATCTTTCAGGAGTCAAGACTCTAACACACACACAGACAGCAATGAACGCAGAAGCAGAGGCATCAACAGAACTCATTTAGAGAGCTATACCGCCTGAAGCACCTGCCCATTTCCTCACAAACCAACACACCAATGTTCACAGCAAACAATTAATGATAAAAGCAAGCGCTCATTAAGAGCGATGTTCTCATTAAAACCAGTGATTAAGTGTTTGTTATTTATGCCATAACTGTAATTCAGCACCCACCGTGAATCTCAACTCAATGCTGCACTTCCAGTTACTTTTTTTTTTTTTTTTTTTTTTTTTAAGACGATAGATGTTAGTTCAGGGGAGCGGGGTTGTATAATAGCTTGTAATGTTTTAAATGTTGTTAGCTATTACCCCTGAGCTCTGGCAGATGGAAGGCATGCAAAGACACATCGTCTCAGGGGTGGGACTCGCAAAGCTATTTACACATTTCCATTGCCAAACGGAGAGAGTAATTATCTGTCTCAAAGAGAAATCAATCCAATAGCGCGGAAGGCCTCCAAAGGCGCAGCAGCAATATGAAAGCTACAAACGATGATGATGATGAAAAAATGAGCTGTATGCGGACAAGCCTTTTTTTTTTTTTTCATTGACTGTTCTTAGGTCTGAAGCCTAGCAGAGAGTCTGTCTTTGAGCAGTGTTAGCACACCGCTTTAAACCTCCGTGAACAACAACAGTGCACTGCACACACCAGATGGGACTCGCTTGCTTCAACTCATATTATTTTGTTTAGCCAAACACACTGTTTATATCACTGCAAAAAGAAAACTAAATCAGGCAACACTTGTTGACTAGAAAAGTGGTTGAACTTGAACTATGTAACAAATTTGCATAATGCCAGCCTATGGTCTTCATTGGCTGCCGGCGAACAACTTCTACTTTGCCCCGCTCTCAAACAAAGTAGTTGTAGCAGAGGCCTGGAAGATTTTCGGTTGATATTGTCGACATGTCGCGAAGAAGCTGCTTTCAGCGCTACGAATCCATTTTGCATGCACTTCAAAAGCGTGAGGACTCGGGCTCGAATTGATACGGTAAAACCGACGCCATCGTTACTGATCTTATCACTCTGTATGAAGCTCTGAGGAAGCCTCTGGAGCTGAAATTCAGATATGGTAATGGCAGTTTCATTTCCATAAGCAGCAGACCAATCACAACCGACTGGGCCATCTGACCAATCAGAGCAAAGTAGCCTCTCAGAAAGGAGGGGTTTAGAGAGACCGAATTTTAGAATGAAACGTTTTTCAGACTCTTTGAGAAATGAGGTGATGTGCAATGTATATTATGAGAAAAGTTTATTTTTTATATACTGTCCATTATAAAAAATACTATTATAAAAAATATTTTCTACAAATATTTCATTACAGAATTTACCAGTACTCATTTTTTTTTTACAATTATCCTATGTGAAAAGTGCTTTCTCTCTCTCTCTCTCTCTCTCTCTCTCTCTCTCTCTCTCCAGGTACAATACAGTAGGAAAATATGTTGTTTAATAGTGCAGAAAGTGGATGAAAATGGCCATGTAATACAACAAATTACAACAGTATACAATAGCGCAAGAAACTTGACTTAGTTTACTTTATTGATTAAAAAATAAAATGCAGCAAAAGTGTAGAAAATGTCCTATTTAGAGTGGATAACAAGGACAAAACTTGCTAAAAAGTACAATGTATATATATATATATATATATATATATATATATATATATATATATATATATATATTTTAACAATTATGAAACCGCAACAGAGTTGGAACTATGACTAACACACTGTACTGTTCAGATGGCTCATTTAGCCTGTGTCACACCTTTGTAAGATATCTAGTAGACCAGCAGGTGCCATCAGGTCCTGTGAGGGGTTTAATGAGAATGTAGACCGCCAGACTCACTTTATGAGATGTTCAGATCAAGATGCTGAACGACTGCATAGAGAGGGAGAGTTGGGACAGGAGGCATCGGGGGTAAGTGTCCTGAGAACAATCTGTCCTCCTCTTCAGACACCTGCTGAATTTATCATCTTTTGTTCAAGCGGGTTACAGAATGTCTTCCATAGAGTTGGTCTATTTGGCTAAGGACTAAAGTAGAATGTAATAAGACTGGCATAAAACTTGTAAATAACATGAAAATCATGTTAATAATAAAAATAAAATAAAAAATCCCATTCTGGGAATGAACACATTAAATACTCAAGATAATCTAATAAATATAAAATTATAAAATATTATAAAAAAATATATAATCATTAACCAGGTGTCAAATTAGCCAATATATTTATAAAAATTCTACGGTAAGATTATTATTTTTCATTAGGATGTACTTTTGTAAATTTTCTTCCTCATTTTCAATAATGCAATGGAGCACTGTAAAAAATGATTTTTTGGTGAAGTAAATACTACTGAAAAAAAACAATGTAATTTACATGAAAAAGTTAGTTCAGGCAAGAATTAAAAAAACTAAGTAAATTCCATATCAGTACTTAATTCAAGCGAGTAGAAATGAAAGCGTAAATATCAACTCAATAAAATTAAGTAAAAATTACTCAACTTTTCTGATACTGGGGTTCCCATCATGCACTGGACCTTGAATAATTAATGAGGTTCATTTTTCACTGGTTTCCAGCTGTATTTACACTGTTTTATCATTGCTTTTGTTGTCAGGATTAGTAACTTGCCATTTTGTGACATTTCGAGTAAATTTTCTGCTCAAAATGACACATTCAAACACAAAAACGATCCATCAAATGTTACCGTCATTGTGTATTGTCTACCAAGTATTGAGGTCTTTGCATTCACATTATGCTTAACATCTGACATGATATAGTATGAATTACTTAGATAATCTAAGTAAAACACATACTATAAATGACTGGCATAATTCAATATTATTGTTTGAGTGAAATGTAATGCAAAGGAAATTTCAACTACTGTAAATCGATAATAATCAACCTTTTACTAGCCAAGTTAAAATGACTTATTTTCTTTGTTACTTTCACTTAACTAGGTTAAGTAAAGTTTACTTAATTCCATATTCCAAGTTCATTTAACTTCAAGATTTCTAATTAAAGCTACTGATAAATATGTTTAGGTTTTTACTTGGCAAATCTTTGTAAATTTACTAGCATTTTCTGAGTGGAAAAAGTTGCCTAGCTTTTTTCAAGTAAATCCTACTCCAAATTTTTTTCAGTGAGTCCGTTTTGTCAGTTTGACAGATATAATATTTAAAAAATAGAAATAACACAAGATGTAGTCATCATATACCACAGTACAAGAATTATACATCATGGTACTGAATGATTATATTTGCATACTGCAGTTTTACTATAGTACATACTGTATCTATAAATCTATCAGCTTTTTGATACGTTTTTGTTAGTGCAATAAGCAACACTTAATTTAATTTAGTAAATACACATAAAAAGAAGGAAAAAAATGTACACTAAACTGATGTAGAACGTAGAAATGAAAGCTTTAGCATAAGTTCTGCCGGGAAGACTCAATTACTACGTCACCTATTGCCTTCACTTCTATCCAATCATATTCTCATGCTCATGTATAAAAGCTCGGTACTTACACATGTTTGAGTTCGCAGATACTGAAGCGACGATTACCCCCATCCTCCCCACCACCACCAGGATGGTCCTGTCCATACCTCCCGGGGGGTCTGCTGCGCCCCTGCCTTCATCTTTAGGCAGGAATTGCAGATCCGATACTCTCGGATTATGCACTACGGACAGGGCCTACGCCAAATGACTTTGTAGATTATCAGCTTGCTGAGCTGTCAATAAATGTACGGTTTATTGAAATAATTCTCCCGAGTCTTTCTGGTAGAACTATCATTTATCTACAAATTGTTATATTTATGTACCAGTTCTTAACTACTTTTCCTAGTTATGTATTAACTAGTTTCCCATTAAAAATTATATATATATACTAAACTCCCCAGCTCTACAGCGCCCCACAATTTACCAATAGAGCAATCATTTTTTACAGTGCTCCATTGCATTATCGAAATAACTGAAACTGAAACGTATGTATATAATTTTATGATTTGGTGAATTGGTGGCAAAGTGGTGGCTAATTCGTATGAATTCGTAAATTTTTTGACAGGATAACTTTAAAGTCATTTTTCTCAGTTCTGCACTCTGCGTAGTTACTGCCTTTTTGCTTTGTAGGGCAGTGTAGAGCTGGGGAGTTTAGTATCATGATACATGCCTGCCAAATCCATGCGCTAAATATAAATGTTCAATGTTCACACTTTAGATTATTCTCAATTTTAAGTAACTATTAACTATGACTTTTAACTCGAAAAACTCCTAATTACTGGTTATTAATATTTAGTAAGGTAGTTGTTAAAGGAACACGCCGACTTTTTGGGACTTTAGCTTATTCACCGTATCCCCCAGAGTTAGATAAGTCCATACATACCCTTTTCTTCTCCGTGCGTGCCGTAACTCTGTCTGACGCACCCACCGCTAGCCTAGCTTAGCACAAAGACTGGAGGTAAACAGCTCCAGCTAGCATTCTGCTCCCAATAAGTAACAGAATAACTCCAACATTTTCCTATTTACATGTTGTGATTTGTATAGTCATGTACAAATAACATGGTCACATGAGACACTGACATCTTCTAACCATATACATACTGGGAACTATATTCTCAGAAGGCGAAGCACTGCTACTTCTGTGGAGTGATTTACTCCAACTCTGAGCGAACTCTCTGCTGCTCACCACGGGGTTTCTCAGGTGCTGCGAGCAAATCACTCCGCCCAAGTAGCAGTGCTTCGCCTTCTGAGAATATAGTTCCCAGTATGTATACGGTTAGAAGATGTCTGTCTCATGTGACCATGTTATTTGTACATGCTGTGACTATACAAATCACAACATGTAAATATGAAAATTATATTAAAATTAAATATTTTGTCACTTATTGGGAGCAGTCGGGTCATTTATTATTATTTTTTTTTTTTTATTATTATTTTTTACAGATCGGGCTTTGGTCGGACTCGGAGAAAGCTCAAAGTGATAATGATGCTGGTCTCGGGTCAGGTTCGGGCTGAAAAATTGCAGACGGTTTCGGGCTGGGGCCGGATTAGGGCTGAACACCACGGGCCAGGTCTCGGTTGGGGCTGGATGTTTTGCCCCGTGCAGGGCTCTAGGCAGTATGCTAGCTGGAGCCGTTTACCTCCAGTCTTTGTGCTAAGCTAGGCTAGCGGTGGGTGTGTCAGACAGAGTTACAGCACACACAGAGATGAAAAAGGTATGTATGGACTTATCTAACTCTGGGGGATACGGTGAATAAGCTAAAGTCCCAAAAAGTCGGCGTGTTCCTTTAAGTTTATGTATTGGGTAGGATGTAGCCTATATAGTCATGGAGAATAAGAGAATTTTATAGGTATCAATAAGCCCCCAATATCCTAAAAATTTATCCTGCTCACTTTACGACTTAAAATAGTCGAGAAAATACGAAAAAAAATTGTTGCAGAATGCTGAATCCATTTACAATTTATTACTAATTCAGTGTATATAGAGGTCTATGTTTGGATGAATATTTTATAGTTCACATCATAAAAATTCATACGAAATCACCACCTCAATAGTTGCATTTTCCCGTGAGATTGAGTTTGGGAAATCAAAATGAAATCTACAACCTTCTTTTTGCATCAAAATCCTTGGATAATTTTCCTCTCCTAAACTGTAACATCACCGCTCCGCAGGCCCCGGCGGCCCCTAAATCATCCCACACCTCAATAAAACGTTTCATCATGTTGAAGCACATCAGCGACACACCCCTGTTATCCAGGCTAGTGAGAGAGCCTGCAGTGACTGCCATCTCTGCATATTAATTTACGTTAGGTCTGTTTTTGCTTGGCAGGTGCGGGTCTCTACGAAACAAGCGGGCCGATGCATCACCTTCCTAGTCTCCGAGGAGAGAAAGATCTATATTAGGGTGTCAGTGCTAACAGCTAATCATTAGCAGAGCCTTTCCTGGCCTGTAATTAAAGTGCCGGGCTTCATTTGACCGAAGGTTAAAGGCATAGCTGTAGAGTTTAAAGAGCCACATACAAAAAGCCCAGGAGATGGACAGACTCTTGGCGTTTTTTGGGGGGGAACAGTAAATCCAGTGTTGCTAGCATATTTGTCACTTTTAGAACTGTTGAATTATATTCTCAGAGTCTATGCAGAAACAGTCAAAACATTAAGCAACAGCGCTGATTTATGGCATCTCAAAATCCTGCAATGTCTCGACAAGCCATGATGAATGAACGTTAACGCTCAAGATTAATCTGTATAATGCTAACTAACAGGTTTGACTCGAGGAGCTAAAGAGCAGCGCTCTCTCTCTCTTTTCGTGATTTTACAGCAATATCACACAAAATATGAAAGTGTTTGTCAGATCGGAGAGAAGTAACAGAGCTGGAGCGAGCTAGCTTTGAGTCGTAGCCTCATACAGGAGGTGATGAATGGGCTAAAGCGGGAGCGATCCATCACAAGCAGGAGTATTAATTAATGTTGGAGGAGGAATGCCAGAAAGACCTGTTTCACATCAGCAAAAAGAAAGAGAGAGAGAGAGTTTCCAGCACTAGCACAAATTTTAGCCGCCACAGCAACAAAGGCTAAGTAAGCTAAGTAGTGTTTGTGTTGACAGAAGCATACATGTTTAATGTATATCCAGACAGGGGTAGGACATCAGCTGCAAATGTCAGATTGTGACTTTAAATACTTTAATGTTAGCATTTAGCAACACACATTTTATTTGTTATCTTTTTGATTTACAGGTTATAAACTGTTCATTTTTTAGTTATAAATCTAGATTTTAGCTATTGATTACTGAGATATTTACATTACACATTATATAATTGATTCACATTCTGTGGTCAGATAGTATATTATTGTATTATATTCCCTAAACTATTTAAATGACGTTTTCCTACACTACCGTTCAAAAAAATGTATTAAATCTTTTATGAAAGAAGTCTCTTATACACACTTATATTCACCAAAAGCTGCATTAAACATACAGTAAAAACAACAATATTGTCAAATATTATTAACATTTTAAGTCATTATTTTTTGTTTTGATTATATTTTTAAATGTAATTTATTCCTGATGCAAAGCTGAATTTTCAGCATTATTACTCCAGTCTTCAGTGTCACATGATCCTTTAGAACTCATTCAAATATGCTGATTTTCTCAAGAAACATTTCTTATTATTATCAATATTGCAAACAGTTGTGCTGCTTAACATTTTAACATTTACTAGCATTTTTATTCTTGATTAATGTATATATATATATATTTATTTTAAGATTAGTATTTATTTGAAACACAGATATTTTGTAACATTATAAAAGTTCTCTTCTGGCAGTTTTGATCACTTTAATGGTCCTACAGACCCCAAACTTTTGAAAGTTACTGCAACTAAACTCACTCACTCAACTCAATTGTCCATCAATTGTTGTTTCAAGGACAGAATTCACACCAAAAAAGAAAAGAAAAAAAGAGAAAAGAAGTAGTTTTGTTCAAACTAGATTTGAACTATAGCCTGTCTCCCCTAAACACATTCTCAGTATTTTTCTGTCAGGCATCAGAAAAAAAAAGATCTTATAAGTGACCAAGATCAAGACATTTCGACCATGTTCACAAAAAAAACTGCGTCTCTCTCAAGAGCTTGTTCTTCACATCACCACCAGAACAATAGCTGTTAAATGCACAATAGAGGTCCATTCTGCTGAATGTGTACAGTGAAAATATGTATAACTTTAAGTTTAAAACCTCTATTGAGCAAGAGTAATCGACTAAAGATGCATTTCTTGCGAAAGGAACTGCAGGCCCATTTATTAACAGTGCTTAACAAGCTGGCTGGCCAGATGCCTATGAAGAATAAAGCTTGTCATTTATTTGCAGTGTAATTAGCTACATCCACAAACAAACCCCCAAGACAAAACTGCTTGTTCACCTCACTGGAAATCCACCACTTTGTTAAATATGGATTTTGCAGCACATCTCTTGTGTTTTGTAAAGTCATAAGAAGCTATGCTAAGGAAGTATCGGGAAGCTGAGCCCGTGAACCCTGACATCCCTGTAGTATTTCAACCGTTCCTCATTACGACCACTATAACCAGGCTGATGGATGCAGAAAACATCCATCACTCCACCATGCAGCTCTGCAAGCAGGTCAAACATTACAGGACTGAAATTATCACTGGCCATCATTTTCCCCCAGGCATTAAATGTGGCATTTATCACAAGGCTGGTCCCCAATCTACCGTTTTACAAAAATCCTCATCGGATAGCACTGGTGTGAAAAACTAAAAAAACGAATCTCCTTCGAACAATTTAATATAGGCACAGCTTGATGTGGCAGAACAGAAGTAAAGGCTGTGTCTCATAATTAATTAAACAGAGTTTTATGTTCAAAGCCATGCATTCTAATGCTCTTGTGAGTTCTTATTTCAACTTTTTTTTAATGAACTACTTGTTGAGGTTTCCTTGACATAAATTTCCAGTTAAACTTTGTCCCCAGTCACATGCTGTTAGGTCATATCCACATTTATGCAGCATATGGTTATGCAAGGCAGTAATGAGTATGTTTCATTTGAGCACAGAAATCCTCAATAATACATTTACAACATTTGTAATTATCCTTGATATTTGATATTATCCTTGTTATAATGTTGACGAATCCAGATTATTCTAAATGTATTCTAATTATAATTAATTAACATAATTAATACACATAATTAGCATAATACTCGTCCAAACCATCTTCATATAAGGGCTTTCCACACAAGTTCCTGTAAATGTTTCACGCTGTCACTTGAACACTCTCCAAACAAGCAGAAACACAATAAACACGCTTTTATGTATAGACCTAGACATTGTGTAATCAACAGCATATTCATGCAGAATGTATCATTCATTTAGCATTATCACACTGAGAGTGCTGTTATTCCTTGATTCGGCCGAAGGTGAACAAAAGCACATGATATTCAGACCAACAGCATTATATTAGCCTGACGTCATCATACTCAGATTCTGGTCAGAATATGAGTCTGATACATAGACTGTAAAAAAGATGGACGACGCCCCTTTGCTCTCTTCCATTGGTGAGAAGTGAAGCTGCCAGTGTCCCGATCATAGACAGTAAAAGAAATGGTCACAGCGACCCCATAGACTTCAACAGAGAAAAGTGAAGTCAATTAGAAGCGCTCACTTCCTGATGGCTGAGCGTACTGCGCAGACTCAAACTGAGCTTGACAACGTAGATGTGACGTGAGCAACCCGTCTGACATTTGTAAGTCTTCTAGTAGCTGCCAAGATAAATCTGAATCATTCCCTTCCGAATCTTGCAGAGACGGAGAGCGTGAGTAGGAGCTGTCCATGAGCTAGGAGCAGGAGCAACTTTCTATGGGCTTCTCCCTTGACTTTATCGGACTTTATGCCTCCACGTCCCCCCGATTGCCTTCGAGCTTCTCCTCCTGTCTATACTGTCATTTCTCTACTGTGCGGCAGAAAGTCGCGTGGTTATGACGCAATCGTTAGCCTATTTTTACAAAAACTGCTTCTGCGGGGCCATAGTGTAAGATACAAGGTAATTTTTATATATTGTCGTGTTTCTTTAGAAATAAACAATGGACAAATGGAGTCTTTAAACGCCTCAGATGTAAAGTTATTCGCTGTCAAAGTGACGCCAAAATGAATGGGAGTCAATGGAATGCTAACAGCAGGTGATGGCTTGCTAACCAATGGCGGCCCCCTGGAAAGGTACACTTTCCGGGTGCTGGATTACCCCCTTGGTCCCGATATGGCGCTGACATCTTAAGACCTGAGTCTGCGCAGTAGCGATCTCAGGACCAGATCTGTGCAGTAGTGAGCAGGAAGTAAAGCCGCGAAATCAAGGCCCCACCCTCACTCTCGCAGAATCAATCGCAGGCACACACTTCTGCACTTTTTGAAAATTAATTATAGAAATGTAGATATTAAATTTAAAGCTCCAATCTCCTCAGTCCTCCGAAGATCCGAAAAAAAGTCTGTTGGTGCTTCAGTGACTACTTCGCTCAGAGAACCCATCAATCACAGCTGTCAATCATGACGTCACACCACCGCATCAAATAACTAACTAACTAACTAACACTTGAACTTACATCAGCGTGATAAAAACTACAGTAAAAAACTAAAAACTATAAAAACTAAAAAGATTTTTAAAGTGGGATAGATATCAGTCACCGGGGGGGCGATCGAGGCGCTTTGGCTTCACTTTTCAGGGCTTGTGCGGCATGCTTGGTCTGATACTGCTTCATTGGGCTGTGATTAAAGGGCGTGTTTCAACCAAACCAGGAAAGAAAATAGGTGTGTTCGACATCGGCTGCGGCTGGATGTAACCGATCGCCGAGAGTAGCCGCGTGCAGGCGGGGAGGAGCTGCAAACGGAGACGTGAAAAAGCAGCACTCAGTAGCTTCGGGATTTCTTCGCTGTATTCTCGCTTTTTGCTCGCAGGTTTCTCTCTAGAGCTCCCCCCACAGCTTCGGAATAGATATTTGACAACACTGTTGTAAAAACTCGTTGGTGATTCTCAGACACCAGAGGCTATATATGATCAACGACATCAAAGCAGATGGGACATTCTTTAAAACGTCTTCTTCATTCGGGTTTGGACAGCGTGAGGGAGCGCAATAATGACAGCATTTTAGCAGATTTCTTTTGGCCGTAAAGCAATTGTTTACATCGCGAGACCTGATATCACGCAAGACTTCCTGACGCAGCGGCCGGCAGCCCGCCGGCTCAAAGTTGCAAGTGCGTATTTTCCTCTCACGGGCACCAGGGGGGTGCGAAACGACCACCATTCAACCCGAAATAAGTAATATAACCATTCCAATGACTCTGAAGCTGTTCAGTTAAGGTAAAAAAAGTTACTTAGTTCACCTTGAAGTCGGACACTTTCTGGTTCCCATAGTGACCGCTCACGTGGTGTTTGCATACTTTACCACAGCTGAAGTGAAATAAATGCAATATTTGCCAAATAATACACAGATGTTTCAGAGACATTTTCATTCAATACTTCATACAGCATCTGTTTGAACAAGAATAAAGTTCAACATAAGCTACTATCAATGAAGTGGAGTCTACGTTTTTTAATCAGTTTTAATTTGATAAACATGACACAGTTTAACATCGCAACTACATGAAAAGAGTGTTTACTGTTATAAAAAACTGATTTGTGAGCTTTAGAGGAACTAAAGGTGTTCGAATAAACACGAAACACACGTGATCGTTGTCATGCAGTGAATCCGGCCAATTGTGGAACAGCTGTGTCGTCATCAGAGCTCGTGCAGCCCAGTGCAGCCACTCTTGAGAAGCTGCGCTGGCTGAGTTCTCCGGCTACTCTCGAATCGCTCTCGCGGTACTTTGATGGCATACGTCACAGTCACGTGGCGTCAGCGCTGTATCAAGTCGGACAAAATTTCTAACCGGCATGCACTGCTTTAAGTCAGCCGCCGATTGGTCTTTGCAGAGCTGCATGAAGTCGAACAAGCCTATTGGTTCTGCACTC
Organism: Leuciscus idus; assembly: GCA_021554675.1. Classification (NCBI taxonomy): domain Eukaryota; kingdom Metazoa; phylum Chordata; class Actinopteri; order Cypriniformes; family Leuciscidae; genus Leuciscus; species Leuciscus idus. The sequence continues at coordinate 19,817,126 of CM038623.1, forward strand.
AGTTGGAAAGACCTACAACCAATCAGAGCAATGGAGTAAGTGACATATGTTCTTCATTCATCTTTCCGATCGACAAATGCTTTGATCGCGGTTCTCTGTTCCTCTTTTAAAATGAATGCGCTGTCAATATCTTCTATAACAGACGCGATGGCGGAATCTACACATCTCAATTCTCCAGCGACAGTCATCTTTGTTGTAAACAAATTCAACCCAAGCGCTCTTTGGTGACGTGGATGATTACGTTACTGTTGATCATCTGTCCATCATCGTATAAAGCCCGCCCTGCCAATTTGATTGGTCCGAACAGCTCTGGTTCGAGGATAGTTGCTCCACACGGATCAAGTCCAGACCGAACCGGCTGGCATCCAGGGCAGGCTAGTATTATATAGCTTTTACAGTTCAATTTAGGGATGGGCAAATGAAGCCTCATGAAGCACTGAGGCTTTCCCTTGTTTGTTCCGGGAAAAGATTTGAAGCATCATGAGTGTCGAAAACAGCGCCATCTTGTGGCAGGTCAAATTTATAGCAGCCATATAGGCTACCCGAGTGCGCAGCACCATTGTTTTATCCATTAAGCACAAATAAAAGCCTGACAATGCTAAATGTTCAGTTTTCTGATAATGTAATTCACATATTAAAGTGAGGCAATAAATTAAATGTAACAATATATTAATACTAATTATAAAAATACTAAAAGAGTGGCTCGATGCAAGTAAATGGTGGTCTAATTATTTTATGGTTTCTATTGCTGTTTATATGGCAGAATATATAAGCATGTAACATAGGCTATAGGCTTATTTATAAATAAATAAAAAATGTTAGTAAATGGATTTAAACTTCCAAAAACCTGTAGAGTAGTGGTCTGGGTTCAAACATTCCGACACGCAAAGTGAAGAATTCACTTGACTCAGGCCCCGTCCACACTACTGCGTTTTAGTTTAGAAACGGATAATTAAAACGAATACGATCTCCGTCCACACCAGCGTTTTAGCTGCGTATTAGAATTGATCTCCGTCCACATTAAAACGACTGAAAACGCGGATCACGTGACCATTCACCAACACTGGGCATGCGTGTGCCGGTGTAAACACAACTTCATTGATAAAATTATCCCACCATGCGCTGGTTCTTCCCGGGTTAACCCAAAACCGACGCTCCATGTACGGTCGGTACCGCCGCTGCACACGGGAATTGTCACAGATCGCTCGAATAATAGCTTGCCTCCGGCGCATGTAGGCAGTTATAGCATTGTAAAATGCAGAATTTACTTGCACAACAGCTGCTAGCAAAGATATACGCCATGACTGATGACACCCAATCATCGAGCCGAGCGTGAGCCTCTACTACGTCATCGTTTCTAAAGTCCTCCATTTTGACCCGTCCAGACTAAAACGCCCTCCGGAGATTCAAAACGAAAAACGGGTCGGCAGCGTTTCTAAACTTCTCCGTTTTGGTTCTCCGTTTTTGCCGTTTTAGTGTGGACGGGAGGTGCAAACGTAGCAAAAGGTCTCCGTTTTTAAACGAAAACGCGGTAGTGTTTTTTGGTGAAAAAAACACTACCGTGTTTTTAGGTGACCTAATTTTCTCCATTAGGTCACCTGATGGAGTTTTAGGACACCATTAGGTCACTTGATGGAGTTTTTCGGTTCCTTGCCACTGTTGCCTTTGGCTTGCTCAGTTGGGGATATTTAATTTAATTTTATCAATCAATAAATTCCTCTTGAAACAAACTTTGTTGTATTATTTTAATTTAATACTGTGAAGCTGCTTTGATACAATCTGTATTGTGAAAAGCGCTATACAAATAAACTTGACTTGACTTGACTTGACTTGACTAGTGTGGACGGGGCCTCAGTACCGGCCCGAGCCTTTTGGGGGCCCTAACCACGCGGAGTCACCTGTGCTTGACGATTATTGACACAAATGTCACGCTACAGTGTAATACAATGAGGTTATGTATTAATACAAAATAAATACTTTATAAAAAATAGATAGGCTACTTAAATAAAAAAGTTTTAACTTTACTAACTTAACTTTACTAACTCTTTGAAACTTCTGAAAACAAACTGTCACAAAACATATTAAATAAATTATTTGCAAAATATCCTCCAACGTTTTGCAAAACTTTGCAGTTTGAATGATGTCTTGTATGAACATGACGGAGTATGTTTTATGTTTCCAATGTTTGATCGCGCCCGCGCCTCGCAAACACACACAACATATTCCAGCATTGCAATCTTGACATCGCAGCCTGTTCATTATAGCCGTAATAAAATATAATAATAAAATAGTCAACCTAACATATAAAAATGACACTGCTCTGTTTAAATAGTCAGTAGGCTAGTACAATTTGTACCATTCAGCGTAAGCACCGCTCTCTGTGATGTTTCCAAGCACATTTTTGCACATGTGAAGAGGATGATTTTTTCCATCGATATTGGAACGTGAGTGAAGTACAAAGAAGCCTATAATAAAGAATAGTTTACCATACAAATACATCGTGAATGTTGAAACATTTTGATTCTAATGAGAGAGATACGTGAGCCCAACGCCGCTTACTTTCACTTTTGCTTTAAATTATTTCGTTTTTGCTTGTTTAGTTATTTTTTATTCTTGTTCTGTTCTGAATATCATTAAATTTAAAGGATAAATCATTGATTTAAATGTCAATCATGTGAGGCAAATACATTTTTTGTGACATGGCTTAACATTACCGTGACTTTGCGCACGAATTGTCTATGCTTGCGAGGTGTCTAGTTTATGCGCATGACTCAAACACTGGCAGATATACACAGGTATATTGATCATGAAATCAGAATATTCTTGTCTTGAATTATTCATTCATTCATTAATTTATGTCACTTGTTTAAGTTAATTAATATGTAAAAAAGAAAAGAAAAAAAACTCGATTGGGGGCCCCCTGGTGGCCCCAAGCAGCCGCTTAGTTCGCTTATGCCTCGGGCCGACTGGAAAGAAAGTGAGGCCCTGTCCCAAATGGCACACTCCGGACTTGTGGACTTCCTCAGAGTCCACACTTTGGTGACGTCATGTAGTGCAGACCTATAGGGTCCTTGCCGTGAGTCCACGAGGGCGCATTGAGAGGTATTTTTGGGACAGACTCGATCGTCTCGCCGGAAATAACGGCTGTTGTTGGACTGGAGAAATCACATTTTTGCGCTCCGACGTCTCATCTGCATGTCCACTACACAGCCTAATTTTACAGTTCTATATTTTGATATTGTGCATATCACCTGGGCATTAGACAATAGATAAATCATGCTTATTTAAATGATGTATACAGTTGTACATACTAATACATAATGTTCCATTTGAACTAAGATTACAATTTTAAAACATAATTTAAACATAATTTTTTCAATTTACAGGTTTCAATATTCATACTATGTTTACATATGACTCAGTAAAGCCCTGCCATTCGGTCCTATTTATTTAATGAATCATAATACGATCATATTATTAAACGCGCTATTATTATGTTTGAGACATCAACCACTGCTCGATGACCATAATGTTTGTATAAACTGTAGGTAACAACTGGTAAAATGTACATTTAGGTCATAAAAACAGTAATATTTTCTTCTCAGCCATGTCAACAATTATCCGTGAGCGAAATCTCCTCCCATATGTTGTCTGATTGGCCTTTCGCAAGGATTCCTGGGTAGTTCAAGTGCGTGGAGCCTGCTTCTATGCGGGCTTCGTGGAAGACCGCTTCAAGGGTACAAAGGGGGCGCTGCTGAGCACACTTCAGAACGCTAAAATGCTGAATGGGACGGCCTACGGACTCGTAGACTCAGCGAGCACGCGCAATTCAAGTCCACGAGACCGAAAGTCCGCATGAAGTGCGCCATTTGGGACAGGGCCTGAGGCTTCGTTTTTCGTTGATCACGTGTTTCTCTGAAAACAATACGCACTGCGGCACGGAGCTTCATGAGAAATTGCGCTGTACTCGATACGTGCTTTGAAACTTCAGTGTCATTATGCAACATCACTAGTTCAATTATCAGTTGGGTGACTTACTTGTTTTAGACACAACCAAAAAAAAAAGCTAAAAAATTTGCCTGATTCCTCAGTCGTATGAATTCGTACGATTTGTCTAAACCCCAGTGACAGTTAGGTTTAGGGGTGGGGTCAGAGGTAGGTCATTCGTACGAATTCATACGAATTGGGCAACTCGTAAAATATTTACGATTTAGCAAAAATCGTACTAATTCGTACGAGTGAAGTCAAAGTGAAGAAATTCAATGAAGCGTGCGTAAACGGCAGGAGTAACTATGACTCTCTTAATTTTTCCAGACACAGAGAGATCGGCACACAACAAAAACTGCTGTTTGGATGTTCCCGTTTCTGATATTTCAACATTCGTGACATTTTAATTAAAACAAATACACTAAAGTTTGATCAGAAATAAGAATTTTATTATAATAAGCGAAAATTAAGTTACCTTAGAGATCACCTACCGCTGCAGATGTGTAGGCTACGGAAGTGAAAAGCGGAAATGCTTAGACCTGTTTTCCGGTTCGAACGCTGGGCGCTCCGCATAAACCCTATTAGCCACCTCGTAAAATTCATAAAAATTGGTCGTGAGATCGGGTTGAACATCTTCATGGCAGAATCAGCACCTGTGACACTCCAAGCACACTCAAAGTTATAGTTCACTTAAAAATAAAGATTCTGTCATAATTTACTCCCTCAAGTTGTTTTAAACCAGTTTGAATTTCTTTCTTCTGCTGAACACAAAGGAAGATATTTTGAAAAATGTTGGTAACCAAACAGTTGATGGACCCTATTGATTTCCAATGAAAATACTATGGGAGTCAATTTGGAACATCAACTGTTTGTTTTGAATGAATCACTTGGCTAACTGATTCTTGAATGAAACAGTATTTTGAACGAATCAGCTCAATTAATGATTTAATTAATTTGCTAGCTTACGTAACCTGCTGCAAGACTTACTTAGAAGTGATAACCACCAATTTACAATAAATTTAAAGTGTGAACTTACCAATGAATTATTATTTCTGCATGAAATGTTCGCACACAGGTTTTACACATAAATGCGTGTGTGTACACATGGTTGATGTCTGATGAATCAGACTTAATGATAGCTACTGATGTATGATAGCCTATATTTTATACATTTGCCATCACGGAAATAGATAGACTCTGTGCCATTGTAAATTGAAATGGCATTGTACCAGAGCTTGGTTATTGTATAGAGCTGATTATTTCCCATGCAGTCTGCTCTTATAATAGGACTCATCCGTGCTATATAGCTTCTTGCCTCAGTTTATGTTTTATGCCTTATTTTTGCGTTAGAATAATAAATAAAGCCAGCTCCAGAGGTGTGCTGAAATATTTCATGATTCTCACCAATGGCATTATGCTTGAGTATCTTCTCAGCAGTCCTGGCTCGCTGTATTTGAATTTATGTAGGGCTGTAAAAGTGAAATTGATTTCCGATCAGGCAGAGGAGCTGGACTGGGTCTCATCCAGTCCCATTAGCTGTGCATCAGAGGAGACACGTGTAATTGCTGCCGATCACATATTAGAGTCAACCCTCAGTGACTGCTGACTGTGCGGAGACAGAAGCAGAGGTAACAAAGACGCCAACACTCATTTAAAAGCTAATTCTGATGTTGTGTGGTGTGTTGCAAATGTAATGTAGCTCTGAGAATTGAAGGTCTGGCAAAATTGGTAAAAAGTAACATGGTTCCATTTGTAGGGTATATTAGCCCCAAATACTTAGACACTTTTAAACACACTAAGGACCCTATCATACACCCGGTGCAATGCAGCGCCAGGCGCAACACAACTGTTTTTTGGAAGTTTCAGCCCGACACAGTTAGCATTTTCACTTCCTGCCCCATGTTGTTTAAATATCAAATGCATGGTTTTTTTTTTTGTGGACGTCCCAGTCACGGCAGTGTTAATTTAAGCTTGTGTTCTCTACATTTCAAGGATGACTGTTTTGAGAACAAATCGCAGTATGATGCTGGCTTTGCCAGAAAACTTTTGCTTAAAGATCAGGCCGTGCCGACTATTCTGGGCCCAACAACGACGCCGCAAACTGTAAGTAATGTATTTCATCTTAAAACTACTTTTAGCCAATGACGTTAGCCAATCATAACAGTGGCCGTTAACACTAAAGGGGAAACACCCCCAAAACAGACTGTTTGAATCAGAGGCTGAGAAACAGGGTGGGAAAAGGTCATAAATCACTAAAATTGTAACTTTTTTTTTTTTTTTAAATACTACAGTAATACTATAATTGCACCTAAGGGAACATAATAAAACAAAAACCATGTCATGACCCCTTTAAAGAGCACATTAGTAATATGAGTCTTTAGGCGGGTCCACAACGCGCATACTCTCTGCTTATTACACACACAGGGACAAACATTTTTTTGCAGCAGCAGCAGCAGCACACAAACATTTCTTAATATGAAAAATTAAAAAATTAAAATGTAAAAGATTATTATTGTGTGCATAAAGATATAGTGGAATCCGGCTTGTCCCGTAGATGTTCTGCTTGCGTGTTTTAACCTCGCGCACGAGCAGATCCGTTTCCTTTCTGGAGAAGTGTTCAATCTTTCAGCTTGCAAATTCCACCATGTAAATAGCGAATCCGCCACGGCACGAAGCGAATTTAAAGTGAATGAGAGATGAGACTCTGATTGGTTTATTGCACGTTACGCCCAAAACAAACCCATTACTCATTAAGAGAATAGGGACAACCCTTTTAGACCATTTTTTCAGACCAAACCCGCTGACCATTTTCCCGTCATTAAACTAGCAAAAGTGGATTTGGACATGCCCTAAGTGCACTTGCGCTTTAGACCATGCGCTTAGATCGTTAAAATAGGGCCCTTAATGCACTGTAAAAAAAAAAATACATCCCCAAGTCAAAAATTTCTAGTGACTGGTCACATCAAAATTTTTCAATTAGTCTGACGTATTATTTCTCATTGAGCCAATGTTAACAGACTATTGCAACAAGAATTGCACTTGGGCCAATAAAAAAATTTAGATGTGACCAGTCACTAGAAAATTTTGAATGTGAAACAAAACCTAAACAGACATGACTAAGGCACTGAATAGACTTGTCTTGTGCTTGCATGAAAGATGAATCCTATGAGATCAGATTCATACCCGAGTCTTCCAACTGTTTGGCTAGGACTCCGACTAATCATAATGTTGTTGTTAACAGAGCATAATCTCCAAAACACCCATGCGCCACCCCCATCAAAAACAGATTCACTTCAATGATTATTCCCGATTTGCTACTTACAATCCAAAGATTTATATCCCCAATTTTTTTCCTGACATTCTACAAATAGATTGTTCCGGGTGGGACCCAACAGGCGTTCTGTGGGACATTTATAACACACAGTGTAATTCATCTCTGTTGAAGTATTCGCTCAAGCCTCAAAAAAGCATTATTTTAGCTGTCATCTGCCTCCTTTCTGATCAATACCAGAAAAAAGAGAAAGCATAAAAAGTTAGATTTGATGGAGAAAAGTCTCTCTGTGGGTGGGAAATGTGGTGAAAGTGATCAATTCCTCCGATCTATGATTAGATTTTATGGTTTTCTGCAGATTTTCGAATCACTCAGTTTGACTTTGAGTAGTGAAAACTGGTCTAGGGTCAGTTTATGAGGACAATCTTGAGCTCAACCAGGGCTGATTACCCCTGATGACTTATTGTTTTGTCAGCAGCTGTGTACTGGGTTTTAGTAATATCTCTTTGAAGCAGATCAAATATACATTGTCGTTAAAAACACAGCCAGAATGAAACATAGGGAGAATCAATAAATTATTTTTTTCCTGAGAAGCTCCAGGAGGAGTATCAGTCAACAGTTTTGGTAAGAAGAAGAAGAAGAAGAAGAAGTTTAAGTACAATATCAGTAAGTTGGCACTCTCAAGCCAACTTAATAAATAAAAAGGTTTTTACATCCACTGAAAGTGATTATATTGCTTTGATATTTCAGCTCTGGAAAATCTATATCTGTTTTAGTGAGCTTAGACAGGGGTTTGGTTCATAAATAACCAGCTACAGTTGTGTGAAATGACTATTCTGGTAGCTAAACTGACAAATATTTGACAGGATTAAATTATATTTGAAAATATATTCAAATATAAAACAGTTATTTTAAATCATAATATTATTAAGTTGGCTTGAGAGAGCCAACTTACTGATATTGTACTTAAACTTAATATTGTTATTATTATTCTTACTAAAACTGTTGACTGATACTCCTCCTGGAGCTTTAACTTCAGACTGTTCTGAAGTTAGTTGCTATATCTTTTCTGATAGGACTTACAATTTTCCTAAAAATTATGACTAAAACTCGGAAAAACTCCCATTGATTTTCATTGCGGATAGTTCAGATTTTCAAACTCCCCTACTGACAAAAATTCAAATCTAAACTCCTTGAAGCCCTTGGCCGTTTCTCAATATGCGTTCTTGTCTGTACTTGTGTTCTTGTGAACTTGTGAAACGTCATCATTCGCTGCCCAAGTACTGTCCCAATACCATAGACAGTATAAGAAATGGACAGAGTCATCTCATTGGAACTCAATTGAAGCAAGTGAAGCCCATTTTCAGCGATTTTTTAGGACTTCCGTTCCTGACGCGCAGACTCAAACTGAGCTTCACGACGTAGATGTGACGTGAGCAACCCGTCTGTCTTTTAGTGGCTGTGGCATGAGAAATCTGAATCATTCCCTTCCGAATCTTGCAGAGACGGAGATCGTGAGTAGGAGGTGTCCATGAGCTAGGAGCAGGAGAAACTTTTGCTAGGTATTCTGATTAATTATTTTGTCATTTTGCCTCCACGTCTCCCCGATTGCCCGCGAGCTTCTCCTCCCGTCAATACGGTAATCTCTCTACTGTGCGACAGAGAGTCGCGTGGTTATGACGCAATCGTTAGCCTACTTTTACAAAAACAGTTTTTACGGGGCCATAACGTAAGCTACAAGGTAATGGAGCATTTTATACATTGTCGTGTTTCTTTAGAAATAAATAATGGACAAATGGAGTCTTCAAACGCCTCAGATGTAAAGTTATTCGCTGTCAAAGTGACGCCAAAATGAATGGGAGTCAATGGGATGCTAACAGCAGGTGAAGTTCTGCTACAAGATGGTGGCACGCGGCCGGCTTCAACTTCCGGTCGACTTCCTTCCCGCTTGCCCAATACACAAGTTTGCATTTTGGCAAGAACGGTTAAAAATCCCGGAAGTGTTCTTGACACGCCCATTTTACAGAGGATGCAGCGGTTGGTAACTTGTGTGAACTTGACGGCAGAAATATCCCAGCATTCATTTCGGCATTCGAGGAAGGAGTTATGTTTGGGTTATTTAAACCCGTTATTTAACCCGTTTAAACCGTTATTTAAATCGCGTTATGTTTCGGTACTGCAGACGGCGTCTGTGGGGGATATTGCGCAATACCAGCAAGAACACATCGTCTCAAACTGTCAGCAGCGTTCTGTGTGCTCGTCACCTTGTGAGTTCATTCTTCCAAGAACAACTAGCAAGAGCGTTCTCCCCAAGAACACAAGTCCGTTCTTTGCATTCTTGGTTTTGAGAAACAGCCCTTGACTCAATCAAACTGCAATCTATATGAGCCATTGAGACTCATTTAAACTCATTTCAAACTACTTTAAACTTTAAACTAATCTAAACTTCAAACTAATTTAAACTAATTTAAACTTCAAACTACTAATGAAACCACTAATTATAAACTCATGAATTCATACACTTATGAACTCTTAAACTCATACATTAATACATAACTATCTATCTATCTATCTATCTATCTATCTATCTATCTATCTATCTATCTATCTATCTATCTATCTATCATGATTGGAACACATTCATTCCTTATCTAACACACACACACACACACACACACACACACACACACACACACACACACACACACACACACACACACACACACACACAAGTAATCTGTAATTTTATTTTTAGAAATCCAGATTGAGGAGATCGAACCAGTTGAGGAGGAGATCGAGGTTGTGGGGGTAATGGACGTGGAAAAAAACCTGCCACATCTTGAGCAGCGATGATCACATTTTCATAATTCGATCGCAGCTGTACTCGGGTACCATAGATGCTTTATTAAAGGAGCTGCCTATGAAGAGTAATTAGCTTTAAATAAATATTAAAATCGAAACAGCTTTAAAAATGTAAATGTTTTTTGTTTTTTTTGCGTTTTTTTTTCAGTTATTTGTTTTTATGTTAGTAAGTTGTAATGTAAGTTATGTATGTTAGTAATTAGTAAGTAGGCTATGTTCATTATTGTTCAGATGTTTTTGTTCAGTATGTTCATTATCCTTTTTTTTCTTCTTTTTTTTTGAGTAGCCTATATATTGTTTTATAAAAAATGAAATTATTGCACAATCATTAAAGGAACACTCTTCTTTTTTTTGGAAATAGGCTCATTCTCCAACTCCCATGAGTTGAGTTTTACCGTTTTCGAATCCATTCAGCCGATCTCCGGGTCTGGCGGTAGCACTTTTAGCATAGCTTAGCACAGATCATTGAATCTGATTAGACCGTTAGCATCTCTCTCAAAAAAATGACCAAAGAGTTTCGATATTTTTCCTATTTAAACTGACTCTTCTGTAGTTACATGTGTACTAAGACCTAGGTTTTCTAGGCCGATATGGCTAGGAACTATACTCTCATTCCTGCGTAATAATCAAGGAACTTTGCTGCGTACCATGGGTGCAGCAGGCGCAATGATATGACGCAGTGCCTGAAAATTGTCCCCAGCTAGGTAACTTCCAACGTGACCGGCACTAAGTATAGTTTTGTATTGTATATATTGTATAGTTGCAGCCGGCAAATTAGTGGATTTACCTGTAGTACCTTAACCAAAGTAAATGTCTTCTGAATTCTGAATTTTAAAGTACTTTAAACTTCAGACTACTTTAAACTTCTTCAAACTTTCTGGTCCAAACTTTCTCAAGCCAACTTAAAGTTTGTCTCGACAAACTTTTTTTTTATCTAGTTTCATAGTGTTACTGTTTTACAGTATTAAATCAAATAAATGCAGCCTTGTTGAGCATAAGAGACTTTCAAAAACGTTAAAAATCATACTAACCCCAAACTTTTGAACGGTAGTGTGTAATGTATTTTAATAATTAGAATTCTGAGATAAATTAAATATATTTTAGCAGTCAGAATATATTGTTGAAACCTTTTTTGAATGGGGGGAAAAAATGGGAGGCTGTAGTCCCGCCTTACAGATAAAACAGCCAATCATGTGTTTGTTTACTCTAGATCATCTATTAGCTTGAACTGCATAAAACAATTTTTTTAGGCGTGATTTAAGCTTAAAGGAAAATTCTTTCACCCTCATGTTGTTCCAAACGTCTATGGCTTTCTCTCCGTGTTCCACAGAGTTATATGTAAATTTCCCTTCCAGGAACTGATGAAGGAACAGCATCACATACCTATGTCTGATTAACAATAAACTTTTATTTGACTGGATATCATCATAATAGCCATTGCAGATCTTTTTTTATTTTTATTCTCTCTCCACTCGGACAGCAGACTTCTCCATGTGCTTGTGTTGACTAGTTTGATCAAAAGTCCATCAATATTTCCTCTGTCCTTGTGGCACTGGCTGCCTCATTTATAATCTCATAACAGATGCTCTGAGGGATTTGCAGGAGCTTCATGCATCAGTACTTCCTCCCCGCATTCACAATGCGTCATGGTCAGCCGGACACAACACTAGACATGTAAAACATCAGCTTGCAAAGGAAACTGCAAAATCTGTGCAATTTTGTAGGAGGAATGAAATTCCAGCAGGCTTTGTGTAAAAAATAAGTCTTAAGGATGTTGGCAAATTAGAGCTATAAAGAAAAATGTTACATTAAAGCCTGATGGAACTCAAAGTAAAACCAAACCTTGGGTTTTATGAGGTGCATATTTCGGGATAGGTGCTGAATAGACTGGAGTAATATTGTTTGGGGTTTTGCATATGTCGATTTTACTACATATAGATAACAAGATCAAGATCATAATTTTGTTTAAAACCTGTATGAACACAAAAGATTTTTTGAAAATGTGTTTGTGTGGCTTTGTGTGGACAAAATGTCAGCACAAAGATGGCAATATCCGAAAACCTTGTCCCTGTGGGGTCATTTTTTGGTCCCCATGAGGAAAACAGCATATAAATTATGATTTTTTAATTTGTAAAAATTTTGTCAGAGATTTCAGTGAATTAAACTAAACATTTGTTGTGAGAATCAGATTTATCAACAGCTAAATCAAGCATTTCTATTTCATTCAACATTGTTGTGGATCAGCAAGAGGCTTTTACATCCACTTACTTATTTGTTCAATGAACAAATGATCGTTTAATCTCCATAACTGAAATAATTGTTCATTTAGTCTCATGCTGAACAGACTGAAAATGTAGAAGTAACTGCTTCAGTGATTTGCTGTAATACAAGAACAAATTATGATATATAATTATTAATAGCCTAATTATGATCTGAAAACTTTAGAAATGAACTAACAGACACACTTCACTGAAATAATCGGGTAAATGGCAATTAGCCTGAAAACATAAATGCTAAAATTGTCTCTAATCTGTCTAACTGTGTGAAGTGGAATATAAATGAAAACTTCTTGTTTATTGATCTGTTGTATAAAAGCAATATGAAAGTGTGGGTGTTGCCGTCAGTGCTGATATCAGTCATGTGATCATCACGGCCCAATCACAGCCACCGTACTGATATTCAGGCACTCTTACTCATGTGATATGGATTCAATATTGGAAACATGATGAAAGCACGAAGATCCAGACCTACAGGAGTAACGTTTACCGACTATTGAATGTTAAGATCCTCAGAGAGGGAAAACACCAGAAGAATGGACAGAGTGTGTGAGTGAAGGTGGTTGTGAATGTGTGTAGATGTGTGTTAGTTACAGGGAATCAGAGAATGATTCCCCGAAATCCTCTGTCATAGTCCAGATACACTCTCACACAATCATGATCCTGTTCAACAGGAAAACCAGAACCTGAAGACCGTCCGTACGTCACTTCAGACATCAGTGTTAAAGAAATCCTCTCCCTTCCTCTGGTTTGATGCTGTCGTTCCTCCAAGACTCCACCATGAACTCTCTTTAACCTCCACATCCCAGCAGTGTGTTCTTGAGTTAAAACCTTCTGAACCCAGAACACAGACATACTCGTCAATCTCTCTGGATTATCAGGAAGAGGTTGACTGACACAATCAACAGCTACTTTTATTCTAATGTTCATATAATGATCAAGATTGAACCCAACACAGACTATTATGAATTATGACACTCGTCCTGTTGATCAAACACATCAGATATTTCCCTCTGATCACTGTCAGTGCTGTCATTAGTTTCACACTCACTTTTATCATCAGTGTCAACTACAAACATTTAATCCGTTTTTACTTTATAAATACATCCGTCCGTCCGTCTGTCTATCTATCAGTTTGTGTCATGAAGACTTTCTGTAGTCAGACTCACTGTTTTGGACAATGTCCTGCATCTTCTTCCAGACCCTGAACGGCAGGTTGCCCAAGTAACATGGCACATGAATCAAAGCTCCAGAAGCCATCTGTGGATCCAGCTGTGAGCTCTGGACTCTGGAAGAACATTCAGGAGCAAGAACTGCTGTGGCTTTGGATCAGAACCAGAGAGACCAGAGACAGGAGCACATCGCTCACATTTCCAGTAAGTCTGGAAACTTCTGCAGAACAAACACATCAAGAACTCAATCAATGAACCAATGATCAACCAATGATCTGAAATCAGACCTCCAGAAAGCAGACGTCACTGGCTTTCATCATCTTCTCCCATGTCTTTGATTATGTGTAAAAGAGCTGAGATGTGTCTGTTCATCTCCTTCATCATTTGCTTCTTCTGCTCCTCTTCCTCCTTCAGTGCAGTGATTGTAGCTTCTTCTTCATCTCTGAGAAACTGATGAAGTTTCTCAAACTGCTGTTTAATCTGACACTGTGTGCTCAGCTTGAGACTGAAATCAAATCACATTCACTTCAGATCATCTCAATCAACACTTCACATCATTCATATCCAAGATAAACTTGGATACCCGACATTTTAACGGATCCAGAAGTAGATTGCTGCTTGTCATTTACAGAAATAATAAACTGGAATCCATTATAATAAACTTAACTGTATATAGTGATACTGCTGTAATGAAATGACTCTCGATTCCGTTTCCTCACCCAGAACTGTTTTTTTCCTTTCATTTTTTCATAGTGTTGAATTTTCTCTTGTAAGGATTTCAGTGCTGTATTGAGTTCCTCCTAGAATTAAATAAAAACACATAAAATACTAGATTACAGTGAAGAGAAGAAGTGAAGAAAATACAGTGATATGATCATATAAGGCAGTGAAAAAGTATTTGCCCCCATCCTGATTTCTTCTTTTTTGTGTACATCTCATTCTAAATTGATTCAGAAATTAAAACCAACCATAAAACAAAGGGAAGCTGAGTAAACACAAAGTACAGTTTGTAAACAAAAATGTCATTTATTGAAGCAAAAAAATTATTCGATACCAACTGGGCCTGTGTGAAAATGGATTTGCCCCCATAGTTACTAATTCCTCAAATCTATGAAACTGCATTTATAATGTGGTTCAGCTGGACCAAACACAACCAGTCCTGATTACTGCAGCCCTGTTCAATCAAATCAACACTCAAAAGGGACTTTTTCAACAACATGAAGTTGGTTAAAAGGTCTTAAACAGTAACACTATGCCAAAGGTGAAAGAAACTCCTGAAATAATGAGGATGAATATGAATGAAATTCATCCGTCTGTGAGGGATTACAAATCTATTTCAAAGGCTCTTGGACTCCAAGAATCACAGCGAGAGCCCATATCTCCAAATGAAACAAAAAAAACAAACAAAAAAAAAAAACACTCACAGTAGCAAACCTTTCCAGAAGTGGCTCATCCAAGAAGTAACAAAAGAGCCAAGAACAAAATTGAAGAAACTGTATTTTTCTGCTTCCTACCAGAACATCCTAAAGGAGAATATCTGATCTTCAGTTTGTAAGTTGAAGCTCAAGCAGCAAAACAATGATTCAAAGCATAGGAGTAAATTCACATCTAAACGGCTCAAAAAAGCACAATTAAAGTGTTGGAGTGGTCTCGTCTAAGTCCTTACTTGAACCAAATTGAGATGATGTGGCAGGACCTTAAAAAGGCAGTTCATGCTTGAAAACCCTCCATTGTGGCTGAAGTAAAGCAATTCAGCAAAGAAAAGTGGGTCAAAAATCCACCACACCGCTGTGAAAGACTGATCTCCAGTTATTGCTGTTAAAGGGGGGTAATTCGTTTTTCACATGGGTGATAGGTGTTAAAAACTGTACTCTGTGTTTACTGAGGTTGCCTTTGTTTTAAGTAGTATTTTGTTTTAATGTCTAAAACTAATTAGTATAAGACACAAAAATCAGAAGAAATCAGGCAAACACTTGTTCACAGCACAGGTAAATGTCATATGAAGTTGAGTAAAATGGCAGAAACATTGAGTGCATGAATGTGAATATATCTGTGTTTATGACTAATTATTGTTCTTTACATGTGAAACGAGACATTTGTCTTACCTTACATGATGAAACCACTGATGGGTCTGAATTTATGATTGTTGATGTGAATGTACACGACACACACAGGCTGTTTGTCCTCCAGGAGTTTGAGTTTCTCACTGTGTAAACTGCAGATCTCTCAGACCCTGATGAACGCCTCTCATTTCTCTCCTTCAGGAACGACTCACACAAGTTCTTAATCACGAGATTAAATTAAGTCTCCTCTCTTGAGGATCTTCTCCTGCAGACAGGACACTACTGAATTTTCTTGATTCTCCAGAACCGTTGAAGACTCTTTACAGAAACAAATATAATCATCTTCAGCTGCTGAAGCCATTTCCACGGTCCACGTTCACTTTCTGAACGACGGTTTCAAAAATGAAAAACCACGAGAAACACAAAGATACTGTCTGTTCAGAAGCAAATGTCCAAAAAATCCTTCTTTAAAGTGTTTTTCTTCATCACTGATCGCTGATTCTTCAATGCTTTTGTCGAGACACGAGAGTCCGTTTGACAGAAGGGAGAAATGAGAGTCTCCTGGTAAATGTTGTAAGAGGTGGACTTTCTGATCACTTTCAGGTGTGTTCAAAAAGATCAGGCGACACCATCAGGTTTTCTTTAGGTTAAATTTGAACAAAATGCATTTAAAATGAAACCGCACTGAAGCTCTCTCAATTATAATGCTATAGCGAAACATTCGATCAAAGAACACATGAAAGAACACAAACATTGATCATAAAAACACTCGAGGCAGTTTATTCTTGTGTTTTATTTATTGCTCTTCACAGCAAAATCCCTAGTGTTAAATTATCCTATTGTGAAGTCCACACTTATATGAGTTCCACATTTTCAACAAAAACAGAAAACTTTTTATGCAGTTTTGCCACTCATTCACACGACAACGATGTTTTGGGGCCTGGAAACGCAAACTTTTGAAAAGTTTTTTGAAAACGATACTGTTATCGTCTCCATGTAAAAACATAAAAACATGAAATTGTGAAAAAAGTGACATTACATACAATCTTATGCGCCGGGCAATCAAGAGTGCAGCCATCTTTAGAATTTGGTCTTTGAACTTCTGTTTTTGCGACAGCTCTGTATATTTCTAATGCATCGTTGTCGAAGAATAATTAGTTGGTGAAGTGGATTTACTTATTGTAGAGCGGAAGTTATCATGAGCAATGTAATGTTTAAAACAGATGTCTTAACAAATGTCAGTAGACCGGGAAGATTTTAAAACGAGCAGTTCATTCATAAATGCGTAAGATCGTTGAGGAAATACAAACGGGAAAACAAAAGAAATGGTTGGTTCACTTGGTTGAAGGTGGGTTGAAATGAAATGCTGCATGGAGTCAACCAATCAAAATGCGGCATGAAATCAACCAACCAGCATGCCCAAGTCCCAACCCTGAAAATTCCTGAACTTTGAAAAAGTACTACCTCGCAAGCAGGGACTTTCTGAGGGGGAAATATTTACCCAGAACTTCATTTAGACCCTGGTTCCTGCGTCGAAACACACAAAATACCACCCCAAAGATCCTAGTTTCTGGGGGAAGTTCCTGCGGTGGAAACGCGGCTTTTGCCAGCTATTGGCCTGGCAGCACAATACAGCGATTTTAATCGTTTTTACGTATCCTTGTGAACGGGGATCGTTTTGACAACATTGTCGTTTGTCCGTGTTTGTCGTTTATGGCAGGGGTGCCCAAATCTGCTTCTGGAGGGCCGTCCTGCAGAGTTCAGCTCCAACCCTAATTAAACACACCTGAACCAGCTAATCAAGTCCTTCAGACTCACTACACAGCAAAAAACCCAGGCTGTGTTCCAAACCGCATACTCACTGAGCAGGTGCTTAATTTCAATAAGTACTTAACGAGCGCTAAAAGAGTATGTACTCTATAGCCTGAATGTGTGTAGTATGAATGTGATCCAGACATCATCCGCCATGTTGAAGTTATCATGTGACATGGCGTAAAAAGAAGCGCAACAACTTAAATGATATGAGCGACAGTTGCACTAGCACCTGATTGCATCAGTAACTCGACAACCTTACCTAGTACGTTTTTTTATTTTTATTATTAATATTATAACATCAATTTATTCAGATGTTACCACCACATGAAGCACTTTTCTCTGTGCACACACATAATAAAGGTACAGTGTGAGACAAACACTCGACAGCAGGTGCAGACAGTTCAGCTGAGACTTCCAGCAGTCCTCCAGGACTTTGTCCACACTGATCGCAAAGAACTTGTGTGTCTGAGACAGAGAAGCGGACAGAGCCTGCATTCTCATTAGGTGAGCATGCTGGGATGCCTGTTTATGTCACAAGAGTGGCCGTGATGTTTCCCTGAGGATTATTCACAACACCTACGGAAACAGAAGAACCTAAAAGATAGAGGATGGAAAGCCAAGAAGTGCAGATGATCTTATGTGCTGTCATGTCTTTCAGTACCACTGGGAAATGCAACATATTTCTTCCAGAAACGTACTTTGTGGAAGTTTGCAATCATGCTATCCCGTTGTACATACTTAATGCATGTTCTTGCGTTAGTTTGGTGCTAACAGATTTTAATACTAAAATCTCAGTGCTATGTCTTATGTCTTTTTATCAATCAGATTTAGATTTTATAAAGTTTTATATAGGTGAATAAGACTGATGTAGAAGCACCTAACCCTGGTTGTAAGTCTAAACTTGACAATAACTGTAAACTTGTTCCTCAAATCTGATTGGTTGTTTGGATTGTTGTTCCATGATCAACAGTGATGTTGATCCAGGAACATGTTGTACTTGGTGAAATCAGGCTCTGAATTCTCACCACAACTGTGCATTTTTATAAATAATAAGGAAGAAGAAAATACATGCAAATTATTTATATAGAAGATAAATAATTCTAGAATAAATACATCAATAAATGTTAAGTACATGTACAAAATCCATAAGCAGTACAAACTCAATAGTGCAACTTTTATGTGCATAATTGTCTAGCATGTGCAAAGGAACAGTTTGGTGTCCAAATGTACACATTTGAATATAGAATGATAGAATGATTTCTGAGGGATCGTGTTACAATAAAGACTGGATATATATATATTCAAATAGACAACAATCATTTTAAATTGTAATAATATTTCACAATATTACAGTTTTACTGTATGTTTGATAAAATAAATGCCTTGGTGAGCATAAAATACTTCTTTCAAAAACAAAAAACTGAATCCATAGTCTAAAACATCATCATGCCTGGTAATACACATATTGAAAAGTCAAATGACATGGAAAAGGATATGGAAATAAATAAGTAAACAAAGTTTACTGCACCTACTTTTCAGCATTAATAATCAACCAGCTTGTAAGCTAGGATGGTGAAAGCATCCACACACACAACCTGCCAACACCTCTCCCAGCTGGAGTACAGGTCTCTGTGGAACAGTCATATCAGAGTGTCTACAGAGTACACATCTGTGTGAAGACATATGGGCGAGACCTGTGAGAGCGCGCACACACACACCAAACCACGGGCACCTGCGCTCCCTCTACACCATAATTACATTTACTACTCTATTTATGGGCACTGCAGCACACACACCGGGTGATCTGAGACATCACTTCCGGCTCCTCGTTTTATAGAGACAGATGCAGATGTGCTCAGCTGGATGGGACATGATTGCGGCCTCAGAGGACTGACTAGTATCAACACTCCCGTTGAGCGTTCAGAGATATCTGTTCAAATATCCTCTCAAACCTTAATGTATGATTCTGTAGTTAAGCCATGTAATTCCTTCCTTCAATCCCTGTGTATTTGTTTAGCGCAAACTGTGGTACAAGATATGATGAAAATGTATCATAAAAACATTCCT
This sequence comes from Leuciscus idus, assembly GCA_021554675.1. Taxonomy (NCBI): domain Eukaryota; kingdom Metazoa; phylum Chordata; class Actinopteri; order Cypriniformes; family Leuciscidae; genus Leuciscus; species Leuciscus idus. The sequence continues at coordinate 19,836,639 of CM038623.1, forward strand.
CTGCAAGTTGTAGACCGATCACAAGCTGCGCACTTCGAGATATTTACATTTATATTTTTGGCAGATCAAAGCAGTTTTGTACATTCAAGGTAATCGAGGCTTGGCGCCCAACCACAGGAAGTACAGGTATTATTCAGTTTGGCCCAAAAGAGCGATCTCAAAATTGGTCCTAAAATTTGACTGTCGAGAGGCGTCTGAAAGTGTTGAAATAATAGCACTGTTCACTGTTTAACCACTCCGCTTTTCCGAGACTTTCAGGAAGTCTGTATATTAGCGGTAGGGAATTACATAGTTACACCAGTAGGTGGCGACAAGTGATGTGCTGTGTCCAAAATCGTCACAATTTCACGTTTTTATTGTTTACATGGAGTTCTATATAGTATGAATGTGTGAAGCATAAATCAAATTCGGACATATACATCCGCCATGTTGTCACCCAGAAAGCAACATAGATCCGGGCCACATTTGGTACATGTGGATTCAACGCGCACCAGATGTGGGCCGACACTATGTTGCTGTCTGGGCACTGTTATGTGACTTACCAACACATCAATGTCACTTCACTGCCATTCACAACTCCTCTCCCGTGGCCTCATTGGATAGTAAAGAATCTATTGTATGCACACTGTTTTATGAATAATTTATTTAGATATATTACTTGTCTCACATACTGATTTCCGACTACTATAAAGATGTAGGCATGTTCGGATACGAGGATTGTCTTTATGAGTAAAACATGGGCTTCCTTTATATGAGCCATTGAAACATTTACTCAACCGATTTGTTCAAAAACGATTAATTCAGTAACAAAACAACACATATTGATATTTGAGAACTTTTGCTTGAGTGATATTTTTGTGTGAACGTTGCTTGTGTGATGAAGTTAGGCCTACATTTATGTAATAAAGACAATATATGTTTTAAGATCTAATTCCAAAATAAATATTCCACAGTTTTTTTTATGCTGCTCAGGGGCCGTATTCACAAAGAATTTTAAGGCTAAAAGTAGCTCCTAACTGTCGAATTTAGGAGCAACTCCTAAAAATAATGGGCGTGTCACTCCTAACTTTAGGACTCCTAATTTTTTTGACTAAGAGTAATTCACGAAGCATTTTAGCCCTAAAAGTAGCACCTAAGCCTGGGACAGCTTAAAAGAAGTCGAGAGGACTCCTAACTCACTAAGACCTATTCACAAACCGCTTTTTGTGGCATTTCACGTTGCGATGTTTTGAAATGCGTATGCGGCGGCAACAGGAGCTCCAATCGCGAGGGAACAATTTTGCATTGTAGGCATAACTAGAGATGCAATAACGCCACCAACAACAACCAAAACTAGGCTACTAAACTAATTGTAACATTTAATTATAAATTCAAATTAAAATGTTCTTCTCTTTGCAAACGTAGGCAGAGGCATATAGTGACAGATTAATTCAATAATGTTGCAAAGATATTGCATCAATCCATATGTTTCATTAGGCTACTAGGCTATTTGTTTTGCCTTACTCTTTATACGTTTAGGCTATTTATTCAGTTATTCATCATCTTCCGTCCTTCACACTACTTGTGTAGCGCACGCATTCTCAGACCTGTCACCTGTCACTCATCATCGTAGGGGAGGTGTTTGGAATCATTCCCGCGTTACAATCATCAGCCAATCAAGGTGGTCACTTCAGTCTAGCTCGTGCATGAGTAATGACGTCATCCATAGCAACGAAGACTCACTCTTAGTTTAGGAGTTGTCATTATTCTTTACTAAGAGTAGGTCTGAAAGGCGTTGTGAATAACTTTTAAGAGAAAACTCCTAGCTAAAATCTTTTAGTGCGATTTAGGAGTACTCCTAGTGGTAAGATAAAATGCTTTGTGAATACGGCCCCAGGTAAGTTTCTTTCAAATAGCTCTAAAATGGCCAGTCAAGGGGCTGATGATTTATTTTGACCAGAGGAATGAATATAATCAAAGTATATCACTCACACAGCTTCTGCACACACAGACATATCAATTAGCTAAACAAATTGTTGTGACTATAGGTGGTACTAGAAGTTCACATATGAACGAACATACCTGTTTGAGAACCAGTGATTTAAGTTTTATCTCTCCAAGGGGGCTTATGGTGAAAATGTTCAAAATGACAGAAGTTACTTGGCAAAGCTACTTGCTTGCATTACACTTATTACAGGAGACGGTCCCCTTTGGGCAAACCTAGAATAAAGCACTTTGCTCAAGGGCACAGTGGTGATGTGAGATTTAAGGAGCTCTTCAGTTCATGGATCACCAGAGTCTTTCAGAGGTTGCCAGCTCAGATCTTTAACCAGCACTCAACTAAGCTTGATTTTCTTTTGAGACAGTCATCACTAACCTTCACTCTTTCCTGTTTACTCAGAATTACTGCCTTCACTTTACAAAGCCCCACAGTGGCCGTTCAGTGTCCACTTGTCTGCACTCTCTAATGTATGTCTCACAGCTGCCAAACTACATTAGAGAAATGAGACTTGTAGTCCTTTCATTAGACCAGAGCTGGAGAGGAAGAACAATGTTTAACGCTGTTAGACAATGTTTATTGTATAAACTTATTTAAAAAAAAAACATAATTTAGGTATAAGCAATAAAGTACTCGAGGCAGAGCTGTATCGTGAATAAAACACAGCTATTGACCAATCAGAATCAAAAACTGGAACTAACCATTTTATAATATGATTTATAAGCAGTTTTCCTCATGGAGACCAAAGAAAAATGTCCAAACAAGGTCAAAAATGACTGGTATTACTATCTTTTTGGGGACATCATGCCTAATACTATAATGTATAATCTGACATTATACCAGGACCCCCCACCCCTCACCCCCCACACACATGGTTAGGAAACATTAAAGCAGAAGCTTAATGATCAGCTATGGCCTGCATAAGTTATATCTCTTCAACCATGCAGCTAACTTAAAATACAAATTAATTTTAATTTAAAGCCTTACATTGTAATCAAACTGAAATATTACTGCCTTCAAGGCATTTACACAGAGTTCGGAATCTAAGAACACCTCTTCTATTTTATTAATAGTAATTATGTCAAATATTAAGATTAAGTGATTGAATTTACAATTCATAGTGTATTTAGTTCTCACTAAATGTAATTTGCAAGCATTAAAGTATTTTGTTACCAACAGTCTCCAAAATTGCCAATGCTGTGGCTTGTCAAGTCGTGATTCACCGCTCTTGGCTGCAGGAGTCGGGTTTGCACTTAGTGAGGACACATTAAAGTGGGCAGGAAAAATACAGCATTTCGGGGGTGTTGTTATTTACACCCAAATGAATTAGCAGGTGTGAATCCGGGCAGCTGGCCTTATGGGCCAAAATAGAAATACAACATGTTGTGCGACAAACAGTATTCAATATTAAAGCTGCAGGGGGTGAAAAGTCTGATTTTATTTACAACAATCCAAGAACACCTTTTGGATATTTCGTATAGTCCTGATGATGCACTAGAAATATCTAGTGCCTTTGCTATTAGATATCAATTTAATTTGTGCCATTTAATTTGTGAATATTGACTTTGGGAACTATTGCATCTCATTAGGCTATGTAATCCTTCTTTTTACAAGCATAATTTTCAGTTTGCACACTATAAGTAGTTCCTAGAAAGACTAGGCATTGTGACACATCTTCAGCACACGGCTTGCTTTCAGCTTGAATGCAACCCAAAATCCTAATTGCTCTTAGTATTTCATATAGCTTTTTGTTAATAATGTGCACTGACACCATTGTGGTCTATGACAAAGGGAGAAAAGGCAAAAGAGAAAAAGATGATGAAATATTCACTTCTTTGAGTCCCACTGTTAAAAATGTAATGTGTTCCCTTGTGTTTGAGACATTGGTTCTGACAGCTCAGATCTGCTGATGGCACATCCTACATCCTTTTCCTGTGTGGATTTGTGAGGTTAATACCACACTAACACTGAACACAAATATGCCACTCCTTTCCACAAAGTAGTGCAAATGCAGGTAAACAAAGTATTTCTACCAGAAAGACTCGGGAGAATTAATACTGTGACAATGAACATTTATTTAAGAGCTCAGCAAACAATCAAGTTCTTTGGCGTAGGCCCCGTCCGTAACTCGCATTCCGAGGGTACGGAATCTGCATATCCGTAAAAAAAACAAAAAAAAAACATATTATTAATTCAAAATATTTTCCATTATTTCAGCATCTCTCTCCCCAGTCTGGCTCGGACACGCTGATTTCGATGAAGCCCCTCCTGAATACGAAATGTGCTGTGATTGGTTAGCTGGCCCAGTGTGTTGTGATTGGCAGCGCTTAGCTCGTGTTCGGGAAATGTCCCACCCCTCCATAACTGCGAGTTCTTCTCTGGTGTGTAAATATTAATGATGGCATCAATTTCAAACCAATTTCAACTTCGATCCCAATTCAGACCCTGACAATGTTAACGGACAAGAGGATCGTGCAGAACGGATTTCATGCACAGACTTTGCAAGCACGGATTTTACAGGACGTTTCAGAGTGGTGTGTTTTTTTGTAATTTTCTTATACATAATAGATATGATGTCCATCCATCCATCCATCTTCTTCCGTTTATCTGGGGCCGGGTCGCGGGGGCAGCAGCCTAAGCAGAGACGCCCAGATTTCCCTTTCCCTAGACACTTCCTCCAGCTCTTCCGGAGGAATACCGGTATTCGAAAAGCATAATAGGACCCTTTTAATAGACGTTATGATGTTGATAAAGAATTATATAGGCTACTGTATATTTTCTTCTTCTTCTTCTTCTTCTTCTTATTATTATTATTATTATTATTATTATTTATATCAATATGGTACACAATAACCCCATTCAAATCTATGTAATAAACAAGTTAGGTCAAAAGTAATCTAAAAATAAATTAAAAAGTAGTCAGAACACTACTTAATTTGTGTAATCTAGTACTAAAAGTAATCTAATTACTATTTTCCTCATGCAATTTGTAATCAGTAATGGACTACAATTTGTAAGTAATCTATTAAACTCTGCATGTTTGTAATGTTGTCACAATGTTTGTAGTCCTCTAGGCTGATAGTTTTACTGGAAGCTTTCAGCTTATCTAAAAGTAAGATAACATTATTTCAACTCAAATCAATATTTCATGTGTAGTATTTAATTATTTGGTAAGTGGCTACTCTGCTTTGCTCTGCAGTCCTAATTACCCTATCAGAGTTTATTTTGCGATGATGACTATCCCTTACTTATGTTTCCTGGAATCATGTCCAGCAGGCACTTGAGGGTTGACACAATTCTAGGAACAGATTTCTCATACAACTGTACAATGTATATCCAACTCACCTCAAAATCAGAGCTAGCTAATAAAGACACATCAAGACTTAATAATGATTCGTTTTTTTCCTTCCACTTTTTATAGTGGCTTTTAATTTTTGAAATTCCAACCAGTTCTGTTTATCTGCATTTTTTTCTGAACCAGCAGGACAGATTGTTGACCACAAACGCAAGAGCCTACAGGGGATATTGACATTTACAGGCCACTGTTCAGCTGTGCCCGAATATCGAATGGAATCAAACACTCAGCCATCCTGCAGAAGGGAATAATATGACAAGTGTTTTCTCCTGTGGAGCTGACACTTTCCAACAAAGGGGACTTTTTATGGTCTCTTTCTGGTCAATCGGTCAGGACACGCGCCTCCATCTGCGAAGCACTATTAATTAATTTTTCTGTCCGTTCAGTCATTTTACATGAGCTGCAAGAGGGAAATCAAACTTAATTGACCTTTGTATTGATATTTGAATTTGGCCAGATTGTCCAGTATCCTTTTAAACTGTCATTCCCTGTTGTTTTATGTCAGCTTCTGTCCATAAATAACATCCACCATCCAAGGAAACTGGGATGAAGTCTGTGGTTTTCTCACAAAAACACATGCAAAATGCTGGATGGACAGCCGATGAGAGATCCCTACTGAGAAGTCCAGTGCTCATAAGATAAATGTCATTGCATTGCATCTCTACACTAGAACCCCAAAAACAATTTATTTTACAGTCCTGACTGTCCTGAGTGCATACTTATTATATTAACTACAATAACTGGGTAATAACTAGGTATTAACCCCCAAACCTACCCATACACCTAACCTTCGCCCATGTAGTTACCTTGTATAACCCAGGTAAGGTAAGTACGCTATAAGTTCACATAAGTGCACATACTGTACAATAAAGTGCAACCAGAGAAGTCGATAACCAGATCTGCTCTTCTGGATTGCTATCAAAGTGACCACATCATACAATTTGGTAGCATTTTGTTCTTCCAGAAATTTAAATTTAGATGCCAATTTCCACCCTGCCTCTAACTCTAAATTAATAGAGCGTTGTTGCTTTAAGTCAATCATCTGAGCCATAAATGTCATGCGACTAATTTACTGGTGCTCCATCCATCCATCCATCCATCCATCCATCCATCCATCCATCCATTCATCCATTCATCCATCCATCCATCCATCCATCCATCCATCCATCTTAAATGAAAAAAAAAAAATTTAAAAAAAGCTTGTCAAGTCAACATTTAAAGTTTGTCTTGACAAATTTAGTTTTCCTAGTTAAAATTACATTAGCATTGCTTTAAGTTCAATTCATTTTTAATCCTACATTGATAAATTAAACTTCGAATTGTAATTCTGCATCCTGCTTGCTAACAAATTCAAATGATCCCTTTATACAGACTAATGACACGTTTTAACATTTAAGTTATACCATAATATAACATATAAATGTACAAAAGCAGTTCAAGTATAAAAGTATTAAAAACTATACTTTGTGTTGTACTATCTTTAAAACTATACATCATATTGGCATTAAATTACAGATAATTGTTTCTAATTCAACAGCTGAGGGAGTGACGGCAAAATTGACATCTCTCTCTATTTTTTTCCTTTTTTTGGAAAGTCATTGAAACACCCCATTGACTTCCATAGTGAAAAAAACTATGGAAGTCAATGGGGTCCATCAACTGTTTGGTTACCGACATTCTTCAAAATATCTTCTTTTGTGTTCAACAGAACAGAGAACCCCATACAGGTTTAGAACAACTCGAGGTTGAGTAAGTGATGACACAATTTTCATTTTTGACTGAACTATCCCTTTAATATCTGATCACTCTTTATTGCGATGGTCCTCCAACAAACATTCCACTGAGTATAAGTAACTTTGTAAGTACATGTCAACTTTTTCTTACCCTACCAGTCTACTTATACTCTAACACTCTAATGAGAGTTAGGAGACATGTAGGTGAAACATTACTAGTCAAGAGAATGTGTTCAAGGGACCATCAAAATAAAATGAAACCCTTTTGTTTTTGTAGTTTCTGATAACTGATAACTTCCACTTCTAAAAACCCTAGAAATGTGAAAAGGGTCCATTAAAATGTAAAAAATATCAATTCTGATTCGTCACTGACCTTTATTTGATTCAACTTGTGTTCTGTAGCTTGTAAATGTTTGATGTTTGGCACACATGATGTGCAGTGATCAAGCTTCAGTTTATTGCTAGTCTAAACTGCAACATCTTGACCAGAGAAGAACATTCCAGATGCTTATTTCATGAACCTTGTCTTTCATCCATATTCACTCAAATTATTCCCAAACACTGTGCATCTGTGGTGTGCTCGCTTGTTTGTTATTTATGCAAATGTGCTCCTCACCAGACAAAACACCTTTTGATGTGCGAGGACATACAGAGAAGCACGGGTTTAGGATTACCTTTAATTCTGAAGGTAAGTCCTAAAAAAAAATCTGTCAGGGGACTTCACGCAATCATCTCGTTTCTTTAATCTGATCCATCATGAGAAAGATGCAAATGCGATTCAAGTTCAGTGACTTTCTCGCACCGCTGAATGTCAAATCTTAGATTAAAGAGACTTGGCTCATTTGGTTGTGTAACACAAGGGAGCTTGAGCAATCAGAGAAAACCAAATGTGTTTTTCCCTTTCATTTTCTGTTGAATGAATTCAGCAGGTGCAACACTAGAAAGATGTGTTTTTTTTTTTTAAATAAACATTAATTTCAGAAAAGAACAAAACACGTACATGGACATTCAATGTCAGTTGCTGAGGATTTATTGGGGTAAACTTTAAATAATCATTTCTAATGCAGAGGACTATTTGCAAAGTTCTATGCATATATCATGCCGGTAACGATTAATCATGAGTAAAGAAATTAGCAGTTCGTGCCTCTTATACAGTTGAGCACATTTGGAGGAAGAAGATATTCAAGAAGCCAAGACAGTTAGCCTGTGGCAAAATATTCCATTACAGCTGGATGAATCCGGACATTAATGCATTATTGAAGTGGTATTTGGAGGCTGTTTTTAATTTCAGATGGAGGATTCACCTTCGCATCCTCAGCTAATAGCGCATCAAGTATTAAAATTCGCAGCTACGCTTAGATCAAAGAGCCGTCAAAATGACAGACTTGAGCCCCAGTGCCGAGACTTGTTGAGGTAAACACCTCTGCAAAGTGAGGTGAATATTCTGTGAGAGAAGTATGACCCAGACTAAGCCTTTTAAGTAATGCACCCTTATAAGAACCGCTTAAAGATTTAGATGGAAATTAATCATTTTCAAATAAATCTCAGGTAATTCCTCACAAAGCCTTTTACCTTACCTTAAAAGAATAGTTCACCTTAAAAAGAAACATCTATCATTTACTCACCTTCATGTCGTTCCAAACTCGTATGACTTTCTTTCTTTTTCCGATACTGAAAGTAGAATTGCCAACTCAAAAAGGATAGAAGTCTTCTGAAGCAATCGGATAACTTTGAATGCAGAACATATTGAATTTTAAGTTATTCCATTCACTTAAAACGGTTCAGGCTACTCCGTGTTTTATGAACTTACCAGAGGTGGACAGTAACGATTTACTTGAGTAGGCTACTGTATTTAAGTACACTTTTTGAGTATCTGTACTTTACTTGAGTATTTTTTTTTTCTGGAAACTTTTTACTTTACCTTCACTACATTTGAAAGACAGGTATCATACTTTTTACTCCACTACATTTTTGTGAAGGTCCTCAAGTAGAAAGTAGTAATGTCAGTCAGGGGATGAATTTTTTTTTTTTTTCATCTCTAAAACGTGATTTTTTTTTTTTCAGGTGACAGAAAGCCTATCAGTAATCACTCCTGTAGGGTCACATCGTGAAGTTCAAAGATTTTTGATGTTTGATAAAGCAGTATTGATGTTGGGCAGTTATACAGCTATGGTTTTGTAGCTGGGTTTTAAAGCAGGTTGGATTTTTGAAGACCACTTGATGAATGGATACACATAGTTGTGTAGGGGAGAGCGGGGCACAACCTAACGCTTTTTGACTTTCTCAGTTTGTGTAAATCTACTTATGGTTCAGAGTATTTATTTTTTCCCACATTAATTTCCCACATGTCTAGTACAATTATGTGGTTTTGTTTTATTAATACAGTATATACTTTTTTCTTGACATACCCCGAAAGAATGGAAGTGAAATGTGACAACATGCCCCATAGGTGGGGTACATTGTAACATGTGTGGGGCACATTGTAACATAACATATGACAGCTTAAAATGTTATCTGATCTAATAAAAAATATATACAAAACAAACTAAAATATTTTCTAAATAAAATACAATTAAAAAACTTTTTCATATAAAATAATGGCAATTTTTAATAATTAAATATAAACAAATTTTTGAGTTTTGACTACAAACACAGGAAAACACAGCTATACAACATAGTTCAAAACAAATAAATAATTAGTCATTTCTGAACATTGACTCTCAGTCTTTATTCACCTTTTTCTCACGTTTTCCCAATAAAATTAATAAAAGTATAGAATATAATAGCATATTTCTAATAGGGGCACATTGTAACGCAGTGTTACAACATGCCCCAGCCTGCACAACTGGGATTTAAACCCTGCTAGTGTCTTCTGCTAGTTAGCGAAGCATTAAATAACTATCTCAACTGTTAAATAACATCTTGGAGATTAAAATAATATCAGATTTGTCTTATTTTAAATAAACAAAAAAAATAGAGATGAAAAATTAACTTAAGTAAGAAATTTACTTTTGCTATGGTTTAATAAATGTCTATGGATATCTTCCAAAAAAAAAAAAAAATTTGGCGGAAATTTTTTTTCTATATAGTGTTGATATGGCAACTAGTAAATACACAAAGTTTCGTCATCCAAGCATGTGCGGAAGTATTTAAAACAAGCGTGTTACAACTAGCCCCGCGTTAGGTTGTGCCCCGCGCTCCCCTACTTCTTTTGTTGGGGTGGTAGGAGTGTTAAATAAAATAAAAATGAAGATGATTATGGCTGTCTTTTTTTTTGTCAATTCAGTTGTTTAATTATAAGGTTTTATAACATTCTAAAAGCTCTTAATTCCACGGATACTAACTGGTAGGTGTATTCACTAGGTTGCTTCAGAGGCATAAGGTACTGTAAGTATTACATACAACAATGCAACAATAATAAAACAATGCATTGACATTTACATTTTACTTTTTATACTTAAGTACTTTTAAAAACGAGTACTTCTGTACTTTTACTTAAGTAAACATTGGTCTTTACAACTTTTACTTGTAAAGGAGTCATATTTGACCAGTAGTATGTGTACTTTCACTCAAGTAAGGAAGTTGTGTACTTTGACCACATTTGGAAATGACATAAACCCGAATGGCACTTTCCTTACGCAGGTTAAGTGATTAAATGAAACCTGGATATCCTGGATTTATTTTTTTAATGCATAATTTCAATGCCTTCTTACCATAGACTGTAAAATAATAATAATATGGTTGTAGTGTCCGTGACATAACCCGTAGATTTCTGAAGAGCATTTTTGAAGCCCAAAATGGACAGAGCCGGCCGTCGCCATCTTGGCAGCGCGTCACCGCCCGTCACTCCCGGATACGAAAATGGTCAAAGAGGCGGGATTAGCTGAGGTGACGTGACGGCTAACAGACAGCAGACAAACGGCTAGTAGTGACATCAGTGGATATCCACCTGTCACTCAAGTGGTCACGCCATTAATTATGCAGAACTTTAAGGCTTAATATAATTTAAGCGGATTAGTTATTAAAAAAAATCCCCAAATTGATTCAAGAGAGAGAGAGCGGAAAGTTGGTCCTTACTGATGAAGAGTCCACATGTGCATGGGAAAACGCAGCTCAAAAGCACGTCGCCAACAGTGTCTTCCGTGTCTTTTTAACTCTTTCCCCGCCAGTGTTATTTTAAAGAGTTGCCAGTCAGCGCCAGCATTTTCGTTTATCTTCACACACTGTATAAATGTGCGCAGAATTTGTGGTAATGTTTACAAAAACATATCACTTATGTAACTGAAAATGCAGTTCCACACTATTGACAAGCTCAGAATTCTTCTAAAAAGTAGTTTTAATATATCTACCCTAAGAGATGTTGTCATTTTCTTATTATCGGTTCTAGGACGAGAACCTTTAATGCCCGAAGGATTAATATTCCATTAAGATAAAGGTGGTTTGAAGAGGAAGCTTTGGGAGTGTATTCACAAAGAATAGAATCACTTCAGACAGATTCCATATGCTTGTTACACTATCTGGAATGGAAAGTGAAGGGACAGATGTTGTCTGGAATCATTTGGGGATCCGACTTCATCAAAGAGTTTGAGAACTCTCACGGAAACACCCTGTGAACTCACAATGCATTTCCTGTCTTAAGTGTGTGTGTCTGACTAAATGTGCTGATCAATTTTGGTGTATTATTGACATTTCTGGGTCGAGTCATATTTATTTTAGCAAGGAGTGACAGCCATATGCCTTGTGAAGGATGTGAACTGGAATACAGTCAAGTCAGCCTTATGATAATCTGGATCCTTTAGAAAAGAAGAAATATTATTAAATACTGTATAACATTGGATCGATATTAGATATATCTGAAGTTTTCAGGAGAGCCATGTAACCTTATGAAACTAATATAAAATTACAATGAGACACAGAATGATACAAAATAGCGGCTGGTAATAGACTTAAATTTCCTACTTCTTCACACATGATTGCTCTTATCTTTATGAATATATATTCTGTATATCTAAATTAAAATCGCTGGGATAGTGCTATAATCTGTATATCAGAAGAACATTTTCTTATCTGGAATCATCGATGTGCCTCCATTTATAGATCGTCTGCTGAATATTACTTTCAGAGGGCATCCGCCAAGGTCTCGTGTCATGGGATAGAACATCAGCAAAAGCCCAATTATAAGGGTGAATATGAGTTTATAAGAATACTGAACATGTACCACGTTAACTGATAACTTTCTGGTCACCTGTCACTCTCTGTTAATTAGCATTGGAAAAGTATTCATTTAAGGAACTAGGCTCATTTCTTGTGCATGTATATATGGACTTGTGATATGCTTTCACGCCATAAGCATTTATGCATCTGCAGTTATTTAACTCAGACTAAACAAACACATAATGATAATGAACTCCTGACTGCTCACTGTTTACCAGGAGGTGAGAAAAATTGTTAAATATGTAGTTTGTTGGCCGATAAATCACCAGTGCTGATGGTGGCAACTGATCAAAAAGTTTCACATTAATTTCCATGTTGGGCATATGTTGAATATTAAGCACTTCCATCTGCTCCGAAGACAAGCAAGTGTATAGTCATACATAAATGTATGAAATCCTCCCCACCCCTCATCTCTAACCTGTGGCAGAGAAGATTGCAAATATGATATTTATAATCTTTAATCATGTGGTATATCTGAATAACACTCATTTGATGAGATCCAAATACTGTGAGAAATTAAAAGCTATTTATAATCTCTTGGGAACCAGCAAAAAAGACATGTTTACCTCATTAGTGTTCAGAAAAAAAACTCTAAGAAACATCAACTTTAAATAAATATACAATTAACTTTGCACATAGTTTCTCAACTGTGTTATGAAAGTTATTACGGCATGATCAGTTTAAAAAAAAAAAAAACGACTACAAAATACCACATTATTAATAATAATAATTTTTTGTATTAATAAAAATAATATATATAAATAACAACAATAATAAAAATAATTAATTAACTAATTAAAGGCACAATATGGGATTTTTTCTCCACTAGGGGTCGCTAACCTATTTACAATAACAAAGGCGTAGATTGATGACGCAACATTTGCTATGAATTATGGATTTTGTCGTCAACGTCAAGCCGACCGATCTAATAATGTATATGGATTACTGAATACATCGATGCTTTTATCATGACTGTGATATGAAGCAGTTCGGGATTGCTAAGAGACAGCTATCAGCTCCAAACGCGACGCGAGTCCCGCGGATATAAAAGGAATATGGACATTTCATTCTACCGAACTACGCAGAATTACTACTCACAGGTCAGTTTATTAGACAAATTAAACTTGAGAGGTAACGCAGCGCTGTTTCACTTGGTCTAACATTACACTATCACCATGGGCGTAGATTACGCGGGGGACGCGGGGGACGTGTCCCCCCCACTTTTTATAAAATGTAAATTCGTCCCCCGCACTTTTTCATAGGGCAAGTGTGTCCAAGACAAGCTGAGGTTTTCGCGGGTGTGTATAGCCTACATCGAGATTTAAAATCCAAAGAGTCAAGTCTATCTACAAACGTGACTTTCACGTTTCCATGGTAATCAGTCACTCGTGCATCACGACACGCCCATGCTCGCACCCGCGCCCAATCCATTTTTTTTCATAGAGGTCGCAATGAGTTCAAAACGGCAAAAAACTCTTCAGTCTTCACTCGATCCTTTTTCACGAAAAAGTCAAGCGCTGTAAGTAAGTTGTCATGTGGTATCCGAATTGTGTTGCACAATGATGAATAACTCTGCCTATTTCTCTTGTTGAATAATTAACAAGTTTTGTTGTAAATTGAAAATATTCACTACCCGCACAAACGTGCGTTTATTTTCAATCTTTTTTTATTCGTAATGTCTTTTATTTTCACAGATGTTATCAAAGCCCTTCAAATTAGAATAAACATGGTGATTGTTAGCCTAATGCTGAATTTGTATTTTCATGCATTAACAGCCTGCTTGAATCAGGCAGCGTTGTAACATGTGTACATGATGACAAACTTTAAGTTCTCTTGAAAAAGCCTAACCAGAAAGTTTGAAGTAGTTTTAAAAGCTTGAAGTTTGAAGGTTTTCAATTGGAAAGTTTTAGTTTAGTAAGATAGATAGATAGATAGATAGATAGATAATAATAAATAGTATTATATTAATAATAAATAGGGAATCACAGATAATGCAAGGATGATTCTGATTTAATTTAATTGAATGTTAAGTGGCGATTGATAGCCTATTACACTGACGGTAACAAAGTTTCAATTTGGAATGAAAGATGGAGCATAGGTTACATTTAATAAAATGAAGGAAAAAATGCCCTTTATAAAGGTAAAAAACGTATTCTGATAAGAGTGTTTTCCAACAGTGATGTAATAATTGTAGTTTGAATAATTGTAATGTGATGATCAGATACCATCATAGGTTTGGGCGGTTGGCGGGTGGATTATTTATTTTTAACAGCAGATTCGGGTGACTCAAAGTGCACCAGATTAATGAATTTATCTTTAAAATGTACAAATTTTCTTCCAGGGGGGCATGCCCCCAGACCCCCCTAAGGGTACCGAGCTCCACCCACAAACACAGTAGGCTATATGATGGTCTATGAAAAATACAAATTTAATTATCTTATTATTAAAATGCATGATCAGGATTTTACCACTTCCGCCTAGTTTTGAGCCAGGAAAAACCCTGCATGTGCAATATAAAGTAATGAACATCTTTCTTTCTTTCTGTTTTATTGCTTTAAAAATAAATAGCATATTAAGCCAATTAAGCAAAAACCTGTCAACAAAAGTCTGAAAAAAACTGGTATTACACTTGACATTCTGTCCCCCTCACTTTTGAAATGATGGCTACGCCCCTGACTATCACTCTAAACTGCATTTGAATGTGTTGAAATGTATGTGTTAACATTAGTTTGTCTGTATGAGACTAGCAGTAAGCTAGCTAGATCAACATTAGAATAACATACAGATCATATTCTAACATTTTATCATTGTTGAACTATATAACCTTGATTAGTTTTATGTAAATGTGCTCACCTGTTTAATAAAGAACATGTAGGAGTTGTCGAAGTCTCGGACGTGGAGCTCTCGTTTATATAGTGTCCATGGGAGCTCTCGACATCTCGAAAACACCGCGCTGATATTGATTCTCGGTTTAGTTCTCCTTTTTTTATCCAAAGTCTGCTTGCCATGGTCCATAATGTTTGAACGAAACAACAACAGCGTGCAAATAGACATTGCGAACTACACAGTTGTCCGCGTCAGTTTGGTTACTATCAGAGGGCTCTGGTTCATAGCTCTGGTTGCCATGGCAGCACGAGCGGAAACCAGAGACAACACGGATATGACGGCATTGACGGCGACAAAACGGAAATAAAGACACGGTCCGTGTCTTCGAATTAAAATATTAATTTCTCTGGATTTAGAAGTTAATTGGAACTGTCGGGATAATGTAAATACACAACTTTAAAAAATATATAACATGGATATAGTGATTTTTTATATTTTTAAATAAAAAAAAAATACATATTGTGCCTTTAAATATGAATATTATTATATTAGTATTTTATTAATATTTTAAATTTTCCATTTTAATTTTATGTCTATATAGTTTTCATTAATTTTAATTTCTGTTTTAGTTTTTAGTTATTTTAGTACATCATGTTAAACTAAATGAAAATGAGAAATGTTCCTTTGACAACTAGCTGAAATAATATAAGTTTAAGGTTTTTATTTAATTTAATTTTATTTAAAGCAATGTTTTAGTTTTAGTCAACTATAATAGCTAAAAATAAATAACTACAGCATGCCATTTATCAGTTTTGTCAAAGTGTAAGAGTACACAAGCATATAGATGGCTTCAAAAACAGACAATATTCATTGATATTATGCTAATATTATATTTTATTCTCATATTTTCCATTTGAACTTTGTTCATGTTTTAGTATTTTTTTTGTTCTTTATAGTTTTTAATTAATTTTAATTTCTGTTTTAGTTTTTGTTATTTTAGTAGCCTACATCACGTTAAACTAAAAGTAAATGAGAAATGTTCATTTGGCAACTAGTTGAAATTAAATAAGTTTAAGGTTTTTAATTTAATTTAAGTTTATTTTATTTAAAGCAACACATTTTTTTGTTTTTTTTTGTTTGTCAACTATAATTATAAAAGTAAATAACTACAGCATAACATGTCTTCAGTTTTGTCAAAGTGTAAGAGTACACAAGCATAGAGATGGCTTCAAAAACCGACACCAACGAAAAGCCACAAATCTTCGGTGATGATGTCGCGAGGGTCTTCGGAAGCCTCTCACATCATCAAGTGTGTCACAAAGGCATCACAAAGATTAATGAGATGTTGATTGTTTTTTTAAAAGCAATTACACATTAGGACCCCTGCCAGAATTGCGACACGTCCTGCGTGTAATTGTTTGAGTTGAGGTCTTTTCATTACCTCTTTCATTTTCAGTAACCCCACTAGACTCAAGCGCTCATGTTTGGGGATACAGAGATGTAAAGCACACCGTGATCCGTTCTCAAGGTTGAAGGTGAGAAAATAATAGACCGAGAGGGGAGAGAGAGAGAGAGAGAGACAGAGGAGTGAGAGGAAAAGATGGAGGAGTAGATTGGATGTGAAAGGTAGATAGCAATTGCGTGAGTGTACGAGAGAGAAAGAGAAAGAATGAGAATATGTGGGTAGGAGAAAGAAGGAAGGACAGGTTGAGAGATTAATCTAACCTATGGCGTAATGAGGCTTCAGTCTGGCTGCCTTCCTCCGCAGATCGAGAAAAATCCACTGTATTTATGCCAACTTGCCATCTAGCATGTCTATTCCATGTCCAAGACCCATCAGCCAGCTGTACCCCTCACCCCCGAAAATATCAAATAATGAAATAAAGTTTAACGGAGGGACGCCCTATTAACTGACAGAGTGCTTTCTTACCCTGGCGAGAGCGATCTCCTGGGTCTGAGTTCTGAAATGCCAATGTGCAATGACAATGCTGCCAACTTCCCTGACAAGGGTCTTTTATCAAGCTCTGCGGAAAGCCAGGTCCCAATCATTTCATTCCTGGAGCGAGAAAGAGAGTGAGCAACAGAGAGAAAACCCAACATCCACCCACATAGACTCTACTTACTTCCTGTTGATGTGGATTGCAGTTGATGTCGTGTTAGACTTGTGTGACTTTTTCTGGCAGTAATCATCTGTTGAGGCTCGTCTCATGCAACCTAAATCTAAAAAGTTTTGTGACGTGTAAATATTATATTAGATATTAGATATGTGATAAATATTGGCGGTACGCATGTTTTGTCACTGATCCTACTGTCTCTATGGTTACTTTGTTTGCGGGCATCTATTTAAAACATTATGACTGACTTGAAATGAACTTTTACGGTTAATGGTTACAGAAACATTCATTTGACAAAATTACATGTTGACTGGAAACATAAAATATTCTGCTGTGATGTTTGTCTTGATTTTTAATTTTTCATCTCAAGCATGCTTTTGGTTGACACTGTTGAATCCACAGTAACTTTAGAAAAAGCATTATTAGAGTCAAAATTGTTGTTCATGGTGCAAAACGCTATCTCATGACCAATTCGTACAAATTTGTACGAGTGAGTAAAAGGTGGCTAATTCGTACGACCTCACTAGTGTGATTTGTCTAAACCCCAGTGATAGTGGCGGTAGTGTCACAGTGAGGCTCTGTGACTAGAGACTCTTATTTTGTAAAAGGACTCTTGTTATGACACTGGACTGAGAACATACTATGCATACATACACTTTTCATACTAACATAATACATTATCGGTTTTGCACAAATTTTAACACCAGTTAACACAGATATGTGTGTGTCACTGATTGTGTATTGTTTAGTGTTGTTCCCGTCCTCACCATGTCCTTTTTCTTTAACATTTACTGAGTCATTAATTTCACTATGTTGATTCATGTATTGTGTTAAGAACTCAAACAAGACCGGTTACCGTGTTAAATGTTTATTGTTTTCCATTAATCACTTGCATAATATAAATGGTCATAGTTACGTACTGAATCATTTTCCCATACCAAACAGACAAAACCCGGTCACAGTAACTGCCACCATTATTGAATATCTCTTTCCCGCCAAAAGAAGGCACAGGTAATTGTTCTCATGTGTGAGGGGGAGATTGGTGTTCTGTTTGATTCTTTGTTAAGCATTGTTAAACATTAATAATTAATTGAGTTTGTTTTGTTTCCAATATTTATATATTTTTGCATTATTCTAACAGTTGTGTTAGTTAAATCTATTTTTGTTTTGTATTTTTGTCTTTCTTAAATTTCTTTATTACCTTTAATTACTAAATGGTTTAGTCCAAGTAGGAGGGGCTTAACCTTTTTAAGAGGGCCTCTCAGTGTTGTTAAGGAGGCCGTAGAGTGAGTTTGTTGGTAGTTGTTGCTCTGTTTTGGGTCAATTTATTGGCATAGCCTAAAGTTTGTTTGCAATTAACTTTGAACAGTTTATTTTATTTTTGTTTGTTTTGTCTCTTTTGGATTTTCACTGTAAATACCATTTGCACTCTATTGAAAAACCTTTGTTTTTCACTTTTTGGAATAAACACTGAACTTTTGACTTCATCATCACGTCACTTCATTTTTACGCCTCCATCTGCCGGTACATTCAGAGCAGTGATGCTGCTACTGAAACCTCTTTGTGGCAGTTGGCACACCCCTGTCTCTGTTACAGGAAGGTTTAGGGGTGGGGTCAGGGGTAGGTCATTCGTACGAATTGGGCAACTCGTAAAATATGCACGATTTAGCAAAAATCATACAAATTCGTACGAGTGAGGTCGTATGAATTTGTTTGAATTAGCCACCTCGTAAAATATGTACGAATTGCCATGAGATTGGGTTGAAATGACTTCAAAACCAATAATTTGAATAGTAATAGCCATTAAAAATGCATATAAATCATTGACACAATGATATCAAACGGTTTATGGTTATTTCACTCTTTAGATAGAGTAAAAAAAAATTAAGATAGATTTTCAATGTACATACACACAAAGGCATTTGAAAAGTAGGCTCCACGATATGACATTATTAAAATTACCTCAATCAAAAAAGATCACATAAATAGTCGCTGTAGTTGAAGAAACATCACTGGCCTAAAGATGGAGAAAATGCAGCTTTGATGAAAGCGTTTGTTTTTCTGTGTGTGTGTCCCATATGTTCAAGGTTACAAACTATCACTGCCCTAGCTGGTGATAATTAATGCAACACCAGAGGGAGTATCTTTCATATATCAAAGTTTGATCACTGAACTCACAAATCATCTGCCATTGGGAGAATTTATGTATTTACGGACTCGGAGAGCTGTATGGGAACTCAGCCTTGGGCTAAATTTAGATTCCCTCATCCGCACATAAACAGCAACTATCATTTACGCTGTATCACAGTGAAGACATCCACCTGTCATTCCACAGAAGAATCCCCCAGTCAGTCGGTGAAGGACACCTTGTGTGTTTTTAGGTTAGTGAATCAGACCAAACACTACACTGAATCTGTTCTCTGATTTGTTGTTTCCCTTCCTGGAACAGCAGTCATTTTTAGTAAGGACTAAACAAATTTATTTGGCCCTCTTTTCGCAGATCTAACCAGCAAACATGTCACGCAGTCGCACACCTCCAAATACCCTCGGCATCTTTGTGCCTCTGTTTATAGAACGACTTGAGAGGCCTGTGATAGCATTATAAGTTTTCGCCTAAGGTTTTCCTTGTGTACCTGCACAATTTGCCTCTAGCACACACCAGCTGTGCACACTTTGCCAAAGACAGTAATGACAACAAAACATCATTAGAAACCGAGGATCCGCCACTGTAGCGTGAACCGTGAACTTGCGATTCGGAAAATATCACAGACAGGAAACCGTATCTGATGTACAAAAATACATTTATTTGAAACGATTCCAAAATGACAGTAGTTTTCCATAGAAATATTGAAATAAAGGTGGAACAATAACCATGAGTCATGCAGCTGTAGATTTTGTGCGACGGGAGATTACAATTATTTGCTCGTCAAAACATTACTGGTTTTCTATCACACATAGATCGTATGGCAAGTTTCTTTTCAACCAGCTTCATTTTGCTTTAATGCCTACAGTGTTGTTATTGATACAAAGTTATGATTTATATCACAAAGAGTGTCGGTACAGCAAATAAAACCTGATGAATATGACACAACTCCACTGAATGAGAAAGGGCTCATTAGCACAGAATGGCAATAAATAAATAAGCTAAAAAGAAAGAAAAGAGCTGTTAAACATCAGCAAGTAATTTTCTACATTAGTAAGAGATTCCCACTAACATAGATAGCAACAAGTGCTCGGCCCTCCAGACTAACCATAACTTTTACACTGAAGGCTGTGATAATATGCATGACGCAACACAATCACAGCCAATCAGAACATGTTCTTGTTTGACATATAGTTGTGGAGCTGAATTTTGGACCAATAAGATCAGTGCAATTTTAGGGGACGTTTACGCGACAACAATGATCTGAGAAAACGATTAAAGACCGTGTATTCTTCTTCCAGACCATTAGATGGCGATGAAACACTATAGACTGAACGCGTAATACGGATGTGCATGACGTCATCTTCTTCAGAGATTCGCATGTTGTTTACCGTTTTCAAAAACTTGCACTTTGATACCCGTTTTCAAAAGTTTTCGTTTTCAGGCACCCAAAACGGCGTTGTCGTGTAAACGAACGGCCAAAATGCATAAAAAACTTTCACGTTTTTAGTTGAAAACGGTGTCATGTAAACAGACCCTAAGTTGGCTACAAATTACATGCCTACATCATTAACTCATATTTGATATTGAATTGAAATGAATTAAAAATGAATTGATAGATCTGCAAATTTTAAAGAAAACTTTGCCAATTCAAGGGAACAACAAAAAGTCTTGATACTTGTAACTTGGCATGGATGGTAAGGACAAAAACGATTTAACTGGGGAAAGAGTAGCGGTAACACTTTATTTTACAGAGCCATTGTTACACACTGTTAGCCTGGATGCCAGCCGAACTTAGCCCCGCCCACAAAAATTTTAGGTCGGGAAGTTCGGTCTGGACTCGATCCGTTGAGGAGCTATTATGCCCGAACAAAAGCTGTTTGGACCAATCAAATTGTCAGGGCGGGCTTTATACGATGATGGACAGATGATCAACAGTAACGTATTCATCCACATCACCAAAGAGCGCTTGGGTTGAATTTGTTTACAACAAAGATGACTGTCGCTGGAGAATTGAGATTTCACGAGTTCACACTTACAAATAAGTCAGATAGAATAAATGCATATTTGGCGTGCTGTCCGAGGAGAGGCTCAGGGCTCGGCCCGAACCCAAAGTAGCCTACTCCCCCCCGTATTCCTGGCTGTGGAAGAACAGGCCGAGAGTGAGTGGAGGGATGCTGAAAACTGTCAAGGAATGTTAGGTGAGTTGACAGAGTGAATAAATATATGCTTCCTCTCATGCTGATAGGGTAGACATGGTAATTGTTTGATGAAAAGTTGATTGGACTGATTATTTGAACGTGCTCCTCCCGAACTTTATGAAACATCATGTGAAGATTCCACCATTGCGTCTGTTATAGAAGATATCGACAGCGCATTAATTTTAAAAGAGGAAGAGAGAACTGCGAACATGAATGAAAAACATACGTCACTTACACCATTGCTCTGATTGGTTGTAGGTCTATCCAATTGAGTGCAGAGGCATTTTCTTTCCTGGTTCGGTTGAAACACGCCCCATAATCACAGCCCAATGGAGCAGTATCAGACTCACATTCTGACTAGAATCTGAGTATGACGACGTCAGGCTAACACACTGTAGTAAAAACTATAAATTATGCATGCAATTGATACTAAACCAAACCCTCATCCTAACCCTACAGTAAGTATATAGTTAATTATTATTACTCAGTACTTAAATGTATAATTACACTGTAATACTGACAACCTTAAAATAAAGTGTACCCAAATTAGCTTTATGTCTTATAGATCTTCTGCTTTGGGCCTTATAAAAACACATAGATTTAAGAGAGTGGAGGACTAAAGATATGAGCAACAATGAGTAAAAGAAAAAAAAAAAAATCAATGTCGATATTAGAGCGAGACAACAACTGTGAATTGTAAAGATAATGCGGCGTGCTGAGATGAACATGCGGGTGTTAATGAGAGACTGTGCGACAGGATGGTAAAGTACCAGTTTTCCCCCGTTCCCTCGGCTCAAGGCCTGTGCTACTGTAATTGCATGCTGACTTCAGCACACTGTAGAGGCTCTGAGAAGTCGAGATTAAGGGTAAAACACTGTTTCATGTCGCACTGCTTTGGACTTCACAGACATCATGAATTAAATGAGTCTCTGTGGCCCGTTTTAAGTTTCTTTATGGAGGAGGAAGCGTGTCAAGCGTAACTAGCAGACTTTGCTCATGTTTACAAATGCAAAGCTGTTTTCAGCAGCTCTAGAGCCGTTAAAAACACCATGGTAAGTTTCATGAAGATGTAGCCTAAAGTAAGACTACAATTAGGCCTAGATGTCTAGATCTATTTAATACACACACGCACACACACACGCACACGCACACACACACGCACACAAACCGTTAAAAAGTTTGGGATTGTACATTTTTTTAAATGTTTTTAAAAGAAGTATCTTATGCTCATCAAGACTGTATTGATTTGGCTAAAACAGTAATATTATGAAATATTATTACAATTTATACACTATAGAAGCTTGTTTCTGCATCCGACAAAAAAAAAGAAAGAAAAGTAATTGCCACTTTTTATCTCGCAATTCCGAGTTTATATCTCACAAATCTAAAATAAATCTAATAATGAGTTGTGCGATATAAACGGAATTGCGAGAAAAAAAATCTAAATTGCAATTCTGATTATTTAGCAATTGTGAGTTTATGTCTCGTAATTCTGAGAAAAAAAATCTGAATTGCGAGATAAAAATTCAGAATCGCGAAAAAAAAAATCTGAATTGCATTTATCGCAATTATATATATAAGTATTACGTGGTGGAAACAAGCTCACATTATATACTGTATATATTAAAATGTAATTTATTCCTGTGATGTCAAAGCTGAATTTTCAGCATCATTACTCCAGTCTTCAGTGTCACATGATCCTTCAGAAATCATTCTAATATGATGATTTGCAGCTCAAGAAACATTTACTATTATTATCAATGTCGAAAACAGTTGTGCTGCTATAATATTCTTGTGGAAACCATTTTTTTTTTTTTTTTTTGAATTCTTTGGTCACTTTTGATCAAATTAATGCAGTCTTGCTGAATAGAGGTATTAATTTCTGAAAAACAAAAATATATAAATACAATCTTACTGACATTAAACTTTTGAACAATATTGCATATGTTTCAAACTCATATTTTTTTTAATTCGCTTCCGTGAAACACCTCAAATATTGTAGTGGAGTTAGTGCGTCATGCTCTTCTAGAAGTTCTACATTCGAAACATGGTCACATTGGATTGAAATCAGAACCTACTGTAGAACATGTTGAGGTTGTGGTTAGTCTGGCTGGTATATCAGTAAACTTTGAGTCTGAGATGATCAAAATACACAGAATATAATATAAGATCTGTTCCAAAAACCTAGTTAGCTGTCTAGGTAGGTATCATTTTAAGGCATCATAGTGCTCCCAAGGCAAAGCCTAAAAGGTTTCATTCTAAAACACCCTTTTTTGGGGACAAATTCTGATCACTGCATTGAGAAAGAATGCATGATGGCACAATATTGATTCAATTCAATGCTTAATCTAATTAAAAATCATATTTTACCCAATATTTGTTTGTGCTCTTTATTTTAAGCATATGATCAGTATCAGAGTATCACACTTTTAGCTTAGCAACATGCTAACAGCAAACGCCATTGAAATCAATTTTGACTCAAGTCTCCTCACGTGAGGAGCACTATTTGATGAGGCACACAACTGTCAACCTCCAAAACAGAGGTTTTGTTTAAATTATGACGCTGCCTTAGAAGACAGCAAGGCAGCTGACTAAGTTTTCAAAACAGAATATTAACGTACGGTGCATGCATTAATTAAAAAGATTATAAAACAACAAAAAGGGCAAATGATTTCTTCACTAATTCAGCACTAGTTAAAGAGAAATACTGAGGCAATCTATCCATTTACATAATACAGTTTTTCATTTTTAAGAATAAATTGATTGTTCTGTTTCACGCAGGAAAAAAAAAATATTCCGAAAAGAATTTTGCACTTATAATGCATGGATTATACATGAAGCACAATGTTGTGGTTTGTAATATGTCACTAATTGAATAGAACAAGTATTCATTTCTTGGGAAGTCATTTTGGCCAAAGTCCCTTATATTCTGATATATTGCTATACAATTACATTCACAATGGAATCTAAGAAACCACCTGCTTATTCATGAATTATATTCATCTTGAGTGAAACAGGCAATCAACTCCAATACAGAATGTCTAACCATAAACTGAAACATTGCTCTTTCTATAGGTTCAACTTTAAATCTGAGGTCAAAATCCAGAATGGCAACACTGAAGCATATGCAATACATCTTTACTATTTTTCTTGTACAATGCATGAATAATAATAATAATAAAAAAAACTATTTACAACACCGGTTTATCTACAGCACATCAATGAATCACTGTTTCGATTCGTAAAACACCCTCTGAAATGTATAGCAGACTGCGTCCAGTGAAGTCCAGTCTTCAGTTCTATTATATTTACAGTATAAGGATATGAAATGAAAATACACTTGCTGTATATACAGAGAAATTAAAACTTGAGACTTATTGTACAGTTCAATGGTTTTTCAATCCCTGGGAGATGAGACACCTTAAAAATGTATGCAAAAGAACAAAAGAAAGAAATTAAATAATAAAAAAAAAAGCACTTCATCAATCATGGCAGTTTGTTAAACTGTTTTAAATTAATTAAAAATTCTAAATGGCCAGCTATTATGATGAATAAACATTATTCAAAAGGCATTCTTATTTGTAAGGCATTCACTTATGAAGCAAAATGACCACGTAACCCCTTTTTATCTACAAAAAATAAAGTCCAAAGTACAAGCTGAATGTAAAATAATTTCATGGAATGCACACGGACGGTACATTATATATATGAGGAGCTTACAGGAACTTACATTTAGCTGAAGGTATGTTAGATTTAAAGTTCAGTTTTATAATATTTTCAAAAAAAAAGATATCAAGCTCTATTGTGTCTATGTTTGTATATCAAGAGATTTATACCACAAAACATTCTCAACGTTTGATATTTCATGGACTTTTAACTAAGAAAAAATAAAAGCTTAGCCATAAAGATGTGATTTTTAATAGTATTCTCGCTTTATGGAAGTACAAAAAGCTTGCCTTCAAATTGACATTTTATCACAGTGCTTTTGGGAAGGTATCTCACTTCTTGACTGAAAAATTCACATTTTAGTCCATATCTCTCCGCCTCCTAAGGCAAGATAAATGTGTAATTAAAAGTTGAAATGTTTCAACAACTAACAATTTAGAAAATTGCAAAGCAGGATTGCTTACATGAAGGCAAAGCTGTGATAGGCCTTTTCACACCTGGTATTAAGATGCATTTTGGTCGATCGAATCACAAGTCACAAGACACATACCCGTTTACACTTGGTGTTTTAATCCGTCTCTTTTGTCCGCTTTCAACCACTTATGTCCTGATTTCTTCAAGGGGAGGGTCTATGGGCGGGTAAATGTATGGGTTTTTGTTCTAGATCTTCCGATCAAATGGACAAAATAAGCTTGCGCAATTTACATATGAACGCGCTTTAAGACAACAGATAAACATAAGGAGAGCAGCAGCTTTCGTTTCTGCTCTGACAGCTGCAAGACCACGCCGAACGCTGTGAGTGTGTGTTAGAAATCATGAATGGTGAGAGAACATTGTGCTTGGTGTGTTTTTCGTCTTCAAACCAAACTCGGGTCTCCAGCTGTCAAACTTTAAATCCCGTCTGGCTAGCGCGCTTCCCATAGTGTTCATGCATTAGGTCAGTAGACGGAGAGCAGGAGGTCTTTTGTGGCTGTTTGAAAGCATTCGACCACATGAGCGTTTACACCACGAAAGCTATTCGGTCGAATGTGTTTTTGACTACCACTGGAAGTGGTTGAAAGTGGACCAGCTCAAAACGTTTTAGACCCCGTTTACACCTGTATTTAGCGTCGTCCACTTGTGATCCGATCAACCAAAACGCATCTTAATACTAGGTGTAAACAGGGCCATAGAGAGGGATTTAAACACTGTTGGCTTTCTTCTTTTTTTTGTGTCAGCTGCAATTTTGCTCCCTCAGTTCAAGCTAGAACAAATATAAAAATGAGATGACCTACTGAAGAGATTAAAACCAAAAAAAATTAAGTTAATATAGCCACTAAAAGCACCCTTCACAATGTGTGAAAATCAGTTTGAACAGTTAAACAAACTTGGCATAAGTTGTGACCCAACAAAATCACAGTTTTTGAAACTAAAAGCCACTTTTTCCCCAATTTATATTAATCTGAAAAACTGACTCAGACTAACAAGCGTAGTTCAATGATGCACAAAGGAAATGTACTGAGAGAGGTTTAGTGGCTTTTCCCACAACGTCTGCGATTTGGTTCTGTAATATTCAGAACGGACCGTTTGGAATTTCAAAAGTTGGTCAATTCCTAAGCATGTTTTCGGTGACTTGTACTGTAGTTAAGTCTATTCTTCGTTTCCACACAGATCGTAACAAACAAGACATCCATGCAAATCTGAGCTCCTTAGAAAACTATTAACAATGACAGTGTTTTGAAATTACAAAAAAAGCAAAGGAGGAAAACTGTCAACCTTTAAAATTGTGATACCACTGTACACATTTTTACAATACACCTCCATCTTTTTTTCCTGATGTTTTCAGACACTCGTGCAGTTTGGGATCTCCCTTGTGCTTTCACAGGTGTTGATCACTCCACCTACGTGTCAAAGACAGAAATGACACATTAGCCTTCATAATTCAACAAATCAAAATTCACTATATTCTCAACAAATGTCCTTAAAGGGAGACTTCACCCATTTGCATCAAGCCTTGTATCGTTAGAAACCCAGTCATATTTTTTGAATGGTCGTGTATTATTCCCTCATTTTCCCCTTAGATGGGAGAAATAAGGATTTCAGTGTTGCAGTTCCTGCTTACAATGACGAAAAAATCGTCATTTTGCGTCATTCTAAGCAGGAAGTCCCATATCTTTGTAGAGGGGTTGAGACTACAAACACTCGTTCCTCATCTTTCCCAGGGGGTGGGACCCGCTCACGCTACAGACCTATTACAGATCCTCTTTGTCGCCATCTCTGTTCGAAATCTGCAATTGCAGTTATTCGAGGAATTATCAACTTTACGTGAGTTGTGCCTCGGCATGGCACAGCGCGGATGAATCCAATGTTTTGAGGAGAATGTGCGGCTGTCAGTCACTGCGCTGGTGTGGATCCTGTCGTTCGCAATTACAGATTCTACTTTTTGGAAGTATGACCAACACAAGAATTTTCACCGGAAAATGTCATCTGATCAAGTAACATCCACTTTTGTTCTGACCAACTAAGGGGAAAAAAGCATTGCAGCAAATCGCGCTGATTAAACCTAACGATCGCTTATCATATCACGTTAAACCGTGCAAATTATACTTTGTTCTCAAATTGGTAATGTTAACAACATCAGCATTGCGAGACTACATTTAATGCCCTTCCGATATTATCTTTGTTTTTGCATGGGCCCGGTTGCAGTCTCTTTTTTTCTGTAGCCACTCCGAAGTCCGAACTAAGTCTTTTGCATTTTACAACGGGTGAATCTCCAGTTGTCACTGGTCATTTTCGTTTGAACCTTTCTGGATCCGCCATCAAATTGATCCATTTAATTATATCAAGTGCTGTGAGAGAAGGCTATAAATCTCCACCTCCAACATCCTCACACGCAACATAGCCTACTAGCCGAGACTCCTTCTTTATGTGTACAGATGTGATGTAAAGACGCAAAGACATGCTTGAATTTCCCGCGGAAATCCACCAGTACCACTGGAATTAAAAACATTATTACAAGCTTACCGTTTTGAATTGAGCTAAGGCAAGCAGATAGTTTTGAACACTGGCTGGTTATGTACTTGCTTTTTTTAACCCAAAAAAGTTACAGAATGCAGCTTTAACAAAAGTGGTTGATTATACATGTTATTCGGGGGGGATCCTAAATTTAATAACTTTCTCCACCTCTGAAACAACTTTTCACAATTCAATCAAATCTCAATATGATTTCAAGCTGAATATATGGTTTTGCTACATGCATTGCGAATGCCATTTCACGTTATCTCTAAATGCTTGATTATATACCCTACTTACTCATCAATAAATGAACAGACTGAACGTTTTCTAGTATTAGACTCATTAAAAATGTATCCTGGTGAAGGGAAGCAAATGAATGTAAAGCAGGCTGGAAACTGAAACATTAAGTAAGAAATCAAGCAAAAAATACAAATGTTTCACCCCCCCACCATTAACAGTGGTGGGATTTATTTTCTGCATGGCACCGAATGTTGCATGTTTATTCATCACAGTTGTTGTTATCACACTGACCCCAATTTGACCCCTTTTATAGTTTAATCAGTGCTCTTTTATAATCACTGCTTAACAGCACCAATTAAATATTAATTTGCAGTTATTAAGCAATTACATGATCACAGAAGCATCCACTCGGGAAATAAGGACACTTGGGCCCAATGTAGATAGTTCTCATTAGCATGCATTACGTGTCAGATTATAAACTCTTCTGATTCCAAAGGGTGTTTTTGTTCTGATAGTTTTCACTGTGTAATTCTGAAAGCTTACTGATTCATATTTTTTGAGGAAAAAGGAGTGTCACGGAAAATCTCGTCACCGCAACAGTACTTTTATAATAGTACACAGGTCTGTGACTCAGATGTTCTTGAGGCTGTTCTCAGATGTTCTTGAAATTACTAAACCTAAAAAAAAAAAAAAAAAAATCCTTTCTTTTTTTTCTTATTCTTAAGAACTATTAAGCCTAAGAGTGCTAGAAAAAGAAAAGTATTCATGTTTCCTGAAAAAGTCATGGCAACACATATTTTTACATTACTTTAACTCAATAAAATAATTCAAGCAATTTCAAGTTATACAAGATTCAATTAAATGTTTTGAAGTCAGTTTAATTTAAGTTGAAATCCCAAGTTATCAGCTAATTTATTTACTTATAAATTAAGTCAGCAACTGAACTTTAAAGGGGAAATTAAACGTCCATGTTTTGGCACTGGTAGTAGCTACATATATTAGAAAAATCACCTTGCCAAACATTTTATTTTAAAAAGTTGGTAAAACCACAGATATGACAAAATTATTTTTGTAATTTCTAGCTATATATCTAACTAGCGAGTCGCCATTTTGAAGTGACGTCACAGCCTACGTAACGGGGTTGGTTGGTTCCGCTGGTGAGTGAAGAGAGTGAAGCGTTACTGGACCGGACTGAATACGCAATTGATTTGAAATGGAGGAAGACGAACTTGAAAGACCTGTTGAGCCCGTGTGTCCCATTGCTTATGCATTTGAGTCGATACGGTGTGGGAACCGAGCAGTGGTACGTCGCTATGTCGAACAGCCGGTGATACATGGCCGTAGCCAGCTATGAGGTCACCGAGGTCCGGACCTCGGTCATTTTTTTACATTCAAAAATAAAATTTCAAGCTCTCTGAATGATTAATTAGCCGTTTAAACCACCTCATATGAGTGTTTGCAATTCATTTTGCTGCGAGAATCTAGCGCAGTGAACGGGGCTTGAGAGCGCGTTGTGAGGGCGCGGGTGCGATCCAGTGTTGCCAGATCCACCTAATGGAAAGGTGGCAGTAGTCTTCTGGACTTGTTTTTCTGATTTAATGTCACACTTTAGGAAGTTATTAAAGTGGAAAGTTGCATGTTAGGGTTCGTGATATATTTTCCAAAACACAAGCTTTGAACTTATTTCGGATTATTATAAAAAAAAAAAAAAAAAAAAATTGTTGCTTGTTTTTCGTAGCAATATCTGGCAACATTTTACTGTCGGCATTAATAAAAATAAAAAAAAGCTTATAGAAAAACTCTAATTGCTGACAGGAAGATACCACATTCGGTAAGACAAACGCAATGATCATCGTGATTATCTGTAAGAAATGTATAACACTATCAAAAACAATAGCATAATACAGATCTGTATGTTACAGAATGAAGCAGGAAGACGGCTTTTTTATTTTGTCATTTCAGTGAGCCAAGGATTGAAGAGTAGTCCACACACACACACACACACACACACACACACACACACACACACACACACACACACACACACACACACACACACACACACACACACACACACACACACACACACACACACACACACACACACACACACACACACACACACACACACACACAAGCTATAACGTTAGCAAATAGCCTGTAAATAGTTTGTAACTGTAAATGGCATTTTACACATTTCTGACTACTTGTCTGCAGCTTCAAATTCAGAATACAGGTTTGTGACTAGTGTCTGCGAGTGCAAATTTCAACATTCAACTTCAGATTTTTATTTTACAGGTTTTCACATTGGAGCTGTGAGTGTAACTGTTCACGTACAAGTACAAATATTTATTGTACAAGTTCTCAAATTCACATCTACTTGCTCCCGAGATTTGCTGCTCTTTTACCTTCATAGTAGAGTTCAAGATACATCTTTTCGTTACTACTGGAGATGCCAGTTTGCTAAGTTTCAGATGATTAGTAAACGGCAAGCACAAACTATGCAAAAGCCCTTCCGGCGCACTCAGTGTCCAAATTCACTCACTCGTTTTCATTCACTCCTTCAAGTGGACTATATTACTGGAGTAATATAGGGAATAGTGAATGATGGTATAGGGGACGATTTTGAACACAGCATAGATCCAACTTAGAATGACACAAACAAACACACTAAACAGAACATAATCCTGACAAAATGGTCCAGACGTTTTTTTTGTGACTAACCGACTTTGGTCGACAAAGCCTTTTCTCGTCGACTATTAGGGGCAACCCTAATTCAAGTGTTTTTTTCTACTACACATAGTTGGCAATTTTTATTTTTATGTATACTTTTTATTATAAAAATGTCAGGTTTATGCTTCAAACAAGAATAAGAAAAAAGCTATTTGACAATGCAGTAAGAAAAATATGCATTTTTTCGCTGATGTTTTTTAATTATTGATTGATTTTCTAAGCATTTCACTCACGTTTGGCACGGGCCTCCAGCTCTTTCTCCATCAACTCACTCAGGGTGATTTTGGGTGTGGCGTCACTCTGGCCCACCGTATTGATCATCTCCTGCTCTTTCTCATGGTTTACCTCCGCGTAGATGTTAATCCAGGGGATTTTTCTGCACGTTTTTTTGTTAGGAAAACAAACAAACATTGTGTTTAAACGGTGTAGTGTAATTTCTGTGCACCACTAGTGCCACCAAATGAAGCTACAATCTGTTCTGTTTGAGAAGATATTCAGAAATCAAAATCATCTCAAATCAAATTACCAAAACAGACAAATGTGAACAAATATGTTTGATTTTGCGCCCATTTCAGTAGCAAATTGGCATAACACGCATGACAACACAAGTTAAGGGCTGTGCACATGCAAACTTGTTAATCTGCAATATAACAAGTTGTTAAATACTATGTGAGTGCAAGTGCAATCCTTCATTGTATTCCTGAAATAATGATTGCTGAGCATATTTAATAACTTCTGGAGGAGAAGTTGCACAGGCAATCAGAGGTAGAGAGAAGCAAAATACATCGTCTTAATAACACTGTGACAACCCGGAAAAAAATACAGCAATGTATTAGTAATTCCCCCAAATTCCATGGTGTACTTTTCCAACACACAAACCAGACTCTAATGTGTTTGCCATTTTCTGAGCTCACTTTTCATTTTTATGAATTAGAAATGCCCCCCCAGCCCAATCCCACCCCATCCCATCCCATTTTTTCCTCTTCAAATTACTATTAATTTTGTAAGCTAATTGCTTTGTTTTTCCAAGTGTAACATTTCCATAAATATGCTTCCTTTTTAAATTACTTGGGGGGTGAAAAAATATATCCATTATTAATGATTGTTTCAACATTTCCCTGAGTCTTTTCCATTTGAATTATTTTGAGACCAAATAAATTATTCAAAGCATTACAAAACAGTTTTCCAGTAGAGGAACCACGTCTGCATATTAAACAATCCATTGATATTTCCTGCACTTTCACAGGAAGGTTTTTTTCCCCCCAAATGTTTCTATCATATGCAAACTAATAACTAGATCTCACAACTATCATGAGTAAAAATAGCACTGCCTGATGCAAAGGAAAAGTCGCTCCTGATACCGTCCCATCAAATCTTACTTTATCTTTATATATAGATAAACAGAAACGAGAACTATGGTGTGCATGAAAAGAAATGAAGTTCAATTGCTGGAGTCCTGGTAAAAGAAATGTGTCATAATAAAAACTGTTTGCATGGATATACCTCTTAAATTTGTAGATGAGAAATACAGCTAAACCCAAAAACACCACCGACAGAAGCATCAGCATAGCAGAACTGCTGTGTCTTGGGATGGAGTCAACCAGAGGAGCTGCGACAAAGACAAAAACAAGAGTTAATGCACACCGTCTCTTTTTTATAAGACAAAAACAAACTCATATATCTTTCAGATCTTGCTTTATATGTACAATTCAATTGTTGGGTCACTAAGATTATTATTTTTTTTTTAAGAAGTTATTATTTTTATTAAGCTAAACTTTTATTAAGCTTTGATCAATTCAACTGATCAAAGCGTTTTATTAAGCTAAGCTTTTATTAAGCTTTGATCAATTAAATTGATCAAAATTGACAGTAAAACTTTTATATTGTTACTTTTCTACTTCCTATTCATCGAATAATCCCCCCAAAAAAGCAAAACAAAAAAACAAAAACAAAAAAACTAGCATGGTTTCCACAAAAATATTAAACACCACGACTGTTTTCGACATGGATAATAATAAGAAATGTTTCATAGAGCAGAAAATCAGGATATTAGAATGATTTCTGAAGGATCTTTTGACACTGAAGACTGGAGTAATGATGCTGAAAACAGAGGAATAAATTACATTTCAATGTACATTAAAATAGAAACCAGTTCTTTCAAATTGTAATAATATTTCACAATATTACTGTTTTTACTGTATTTTTGATCAAATAAATACAGCCTTGGTGAGCATAAGAGACTACTAAGAGAAATCTTACTGACCCCAAGAATTTTAACGGTAGTGTACATTTTCGAATCTTTTATAACTCTTTTAATATAACTTATTATATATAATTTACTCTATTACTGTGTCTATATATATAATATCACTTTAAATCTGAAGAATGTAATTTTTGTGTAAATATTAAAATGCTTTCTCCTATTCCAGCTTAATATTCAGAGAGTAATTTGCTTTCAAAACATTGCTGTGTTTTAGCATCCCAACCCATCAACACTGTCTCGACCAATAGTGTGAGTTTGGGACTGGACTATCTGATGGTTTGACCAGTGGCGGATGGGAATTGTTCGAGAAATGAACTTGAAAACAAAACCTCCTGGTGATGCAAGTGGCATAGAATAGATACTACACACTTCAGCTTTTAAAAGACCTTTAATATAATTTCAACAGCACAATATTTGCAAGAGGATTCACTGCTGATTTTGTAAAATAACAATATCGTCTGAACAACAGCCGTTCCAGAACAAAATGTACCAGTCTAAAAATGGCAATTCATGCAGATCTAAGACCTTTTATTTCAAGTGAAGTAAAGAACTGAACTTGAATCGCATCTCCTGTGACAATTTCTACAAAACTTCTTCCACTCTCCCAGAGGGACTTCTGCCAATTGTTGGCATCCCTTCAAAATTGTTCATTGGTGCTTTACACCCACTGACTGTATATTTCCCCCATGACAATGCTGTTGAAAGATAGCTCCATGAATCCTCTGACCTTTCCGAAAGAATCTTGAATGCTTTCCAGAACTTTGGCTATGAAAACGAGAAAAGAAATGGGCAAAGGAGGCGGCCAATGTTTTGCTGTAAAAATGGTTAATAGCACAGACCATGAGTCACAGTAAGAGAGCGTTTACTCTCTACTACTCAATGCTATTATCGCTACAAGAAATTAGTAACCATTATCACATGGCTGGCACAGAATAGTAAAGGTGTATGTGGCACATGGCAGAGCACAAGATGGATGATGATGAATATCGTCTAAATTAGAACAAATTCAGTAAAAGCACCAGATATCTTTTTATTTGGGATTCTGGTTCCAATTCAAATTGTTTATTCATTTGGCCCATGTTTTATCCAAAAATTATTACAGTATTTTTATGTGTGTTTCCTGGGAATCAAACACATGACTGTTTCTACCACTATAATGAAGGTAATATATTTCTGTCATAATTTCAAGTTCTCTCATTCATCCTAAGACGTGCAGAACATGCAGACTTTATATTTAAACAGCAGTTTCATAATCACAGATGGCCTCCATTTTGCATTTTGAATTTGATTAATTGTACAAGCCTAATTTTTGATTTATGAATCCAATTTGGTGGCATTCTTATACAGTATATCCGTTTTAATGACTGGGATCCACAATTCCATCCATGATTTCTACATAACAAAAATCACAGGGCCCTACATATTCTTCTAGTTTAGCTATAGGAAGCGATTTCAGTTCATTTGTTACCTGAAATATACCTTAGTGAATAAACAACACTATATTGAATGATTTTTGCCTGGATTATCATGCTATGAACAATGAGTCACTAATTAAACTGATTTTAATGACAATCATACTGACTTGCAGTTCAGTGAGTAAGTGAGTGAATGATTCAATGAGCTGAACTGAATATCAAGGTTGAGATTCTTCATGAGTGATTTTGAATCAAATTGCACAAAATTGAATTTGGTTATAGTGTTTTGCAACAAGTCCAATCATTTAAAAAAAGATCTTATTCAAAAGCTGGTCCAATAAAACAAAAGACCAGAAAACCTACTTCTATTCAGGGGAGACTTTTTTTTTCTACGTTGAATGTGAGAAAATCTTGCAAGCCATGATTGCTGGAGAGCAATTATCCAATTATCTTCCATAAGGCTTTCAGCATCACTAGTGGAGTATAAAAGCCCAATCTTTCGACAATTTATAGTGCTGACAAGCTTCTGGTCTCAAAAAAGCAATCAACGAAATTACTCTAGGGAACAGAATATGGCACCCAACAGAAGCTAGAGTGGGAGATCAACTGAAATACCACTAAGGTAATCAAATAAAAGCAGTCGCACACTTCAGTCATCAACTAAATCATGCCGAAACAGCTACAAACAATATGTTTTCAACAGTCTGTTACCTAAAGTTAATTGCGTGATGTAAACGATGACCCGGGAGCCAGGTTTCAACTCGAACTCCAGCGAGATCTGATTCAATGCATTGACCAGGATTTCTGATATCTAGGAAAAGAAAACAGCATTCAGAACAGTTATATACAGACTTCAGAAATGCGAGTGCCGCTTGCCATTTTGCATGTATGCACTTGCTAAGGTGTTCTACGGTGGATAAAAATCAATAAATAATAATAATCTGTGCTGCATGTTCGGTAGTGGATAATAGCCCACTTATGCATCTATAAACAGGATTCTGCACTCTTGTGTGTATCAAATACAGATCCTACTTAGACATTACAGTGGAGATGATGCACAATGTAATGTCTAATATCAGATTTTGATAAACTGCAGTGTGACACTCATCCACAAGCAAGCAACTTCAGACTATGCTACGCTATATCCAGTTTCTGTCATGTCATGTCATATTCACTGTGTGTACTGTATGTAAAATTAGCATTGCCTGGTCTTTATTTGAGAATATCTGTATCCCAGTGTACACAGACTTACCAGATTATTGAGTGCACTGCACTGTTGGTTGGTTTACTTGCTTTTTGTTCATGATTTAAAAAATTCATTGCATTTTAAAATGCACTGAAAATGCATAAATCTGTTTATTTCTAAGATTTTTTTTTTTAATTGATAAAATTCTCAATTTATCATTAAATAATTATTTAAATTAGTAAATTATTTATTTCAAATTATTTTAGAAAATATTATGTAAAACAAATATAAATGTTACTGCAGAAATTGTTATGCTTGTGTTATGTATTAAATGATCTGACACTATAACTATAGTTATAATGCTTTAAAAATCACTACTAATAAACATTTGACCCTCAAAAGTGTATTAAATTTAGAAGTCCTTACTGTAAATGTCCTAGTCATGTAAGCCTAATTAGACACTAGTTTTTCTGCTATTATCACAGAGAAAATTTTGCATTTAAGGTGAAAGAAAATAGGTAAAAATGTCATACAATCCCCTTAGGGAATATTTTTGACGCATCGTCTCCTTTATGCGGTGACACTTACTTTCATTGTAGCCCCAGGTAGAAGCTGCTCTTTTATTCTGATAAAGGTCCATCATTCTCAAGCGCATTTCAACCTTGACCATTTAATGTGAAACCGTAAAATTTGCATCAGATCACATCTAACCTGCTCCAGATCCTCCTCTGTCCGTTTCCTGCCATCCGATTGGTTCCGAGGAGGAAGCAGGAAGAGTTCCGCAGCCGTCGGAATGCCAGGAAACACGGCCACCAGCAGCTGTTCTTCTGGAACGTCAGCGACCTGGACAAAACAACACTAATTACATAAGCCTCAATGATTTATATGTTACCGTCTCCTGCATTTATGAGGGTTACATTAATTTTAAACAAGGCTGATGGCTTCCAGTAAATCAGATTTGATGTATACAGAATGAATCCCGGCCAAGAAATGATTAGACGCAAGCGGTTATACACACATTGAATTCCTAAAAACCTCAATCAATATCTTTGTCAGAGAGCCACTACAAAAACTCAAAGGTCTAGACGTTATGGGCTGCCGCAAAGCCAATAAAGGGAAGCCCACCATGTACTCTCCTAGAGATACTCACTAAAGGCCATTTCCCTCATAAAGAGGAAATTATCCCACCTCAGGTAAATAATCTTTGTTTTATCTGCCACTACCACGCAGGGCTCAACCGGTTATAAAACAATAGCTCAAGAATAGACAGCCTGAGTATAATTTACAATGAGCAATGTGTCCAGAGCTGAAGCAGTCTTACGAATCAATACTCAGAGTCTAAGTTTGGACTCACCGCTGCAATATTGGAGAAAAAAAAAAAAAAAGCCCTGGGGCTCATTGAAGGATTCAGTCTATGTGCAACTGCTACTGATATTCCTAATGATTAATGCACATCTCCAAACTCCAGCCTTTATTTCTTTCTCAACACACACACCTTCCGTTGGCGAATTAAGGTCTAGAAAGGCAATTAGACAGCAAAGGAGAGACATAACGTTGCAGGGCTCTTAATTACACCCTATAATAGCTTAAGAGTCATTGTTGTAATTAAATCTCTTAATGTCAAAACATTCTCTTCCCAGACCGAAGAACTGTGGAATAACATTAAAAGGCACAGACGCAATAATCCATTATAGTAGAGGACAAAGTTGTTATTAAAGAGGTTGTTTAGACATCTGTTGTGTTTTCAGTCATTGTAGTCCATCTTTCCCCATTTAAGTACATTTTTGCTCTAATATTGACTCTCCACCAGAATGCAAATACAGGCAAATTTAAACAATTCAACACTTCTGTTTATTTACAACTTGTTCCAGTATTTTTCATTCAGACGTATAGTGCTATTAAAAGAAATGCATTATTGTCATCTTTACAACAGAGACCATCCATTGTGTAAATGCTTCCTTAGACGTAAAACCATCAATGTGAAAGTCCTTTTTTAGAGCACAGGATTCACAGATAAACAATTTACTGAGAATTATTATAAATGAACAAATAAGCACAGCATGAGCTGTTTATCTTTTTGCTGAGGAATGTGCAGACGCGCACTCTGGACATGCTAAGAAATCATAATAGGTAAATGTGGTGCAAATGGAAATGCAGTTCCTCCACATTCGGAAAATGTCTTCCTGTTACTGGAGACACTACATTTACATTTGCACCACATATATATTTACCAAATATTATATATACATATACACTACAGTTCAAAGGTTTGGGGGTAGACTTTTTAAAATGCTTTTGAAAGTCTCTTTATTTGATCAAAAATACAGTAAAAACAGTAATATTGTGAAATATTATTACAATTTAAAGAAGCCATCAGAAATTTGAATATATTTAAAAATGTAATTTATTCCTGTGATGGCAAAGCTGAATTTTCAGCATCATTACTCCAGTCTTCAGTCTGTCGAAAACAGTTGAGCTGTTTAATATTTTTGTGGAAGCATTTTTTATTTTATTTTGATTCAGGATTATTTAATAAATAGTCAAGTTAAAACAAATTCACATTTGATCAATTTATTGCAGAATAAGAGTATTAATGTCTTTAAAATAAATCTTACTGAACCCAGTCCGTTTCCGTGTTTTATGGGGAATTTCCATAGACATAAATATTTTCATATTACACAAACTGTATATTCTACACTGAAAAAAAGTGTTGGATTTACATGATTTAATCATGTAAATCGGTCCCACATGAATCAACAAACATAGTTAAACAAACATAATTTGTTCACGTAATTTCAACATTACGTAATTAAGTCATTTTTAAGAGACCCAATTAAGAAGTATCAAAGTAATTGTATAGGTTCCCTGACAGAATTAATTCATTTAAATTTAAAATACTTTTGTCACATGACTGAATAATAAGATTGAACTAGCTAGCTAAGAAATTATTAGTTAGCAATAGCACATATTACCATGCTACGTGCTAAGCATTACTCCTTGAGCAAAGCAGAAATAACATGCACTGTACCAGTCCGCAGCCTAAGCAAATGCTCCACTCTTCTAAAATGGAGATTAAAACAGTTCTAATAATTGAACATTAAACACTGTTAAACACTATGAAGTCTCCCCCTTTTCTCGTCAAGCTCAAAAACACATAAAATAACACTTAATTGCAACATTTTGACTCTCCTCATTAAGAGCCAATCAAAGCATGCTGGGAATTACAGTTTCAGCAAGAATTATTTTCAAGTGCTTGATTGGTTCACATTCACTCTAAATAATTTAATATAGTCGATTGCACATTTTAGAGAATTACATTAATTGAAAGCACAAAGAAATCAAGTTTAGAAAGAGAAACACAATTTTGTTGCGTAGATAGCAAATGATATGATGGAGTAAATTGGACAAAATATTTTCAGTGTATCCACTGTATACGTGTGTGATTTTGGGAGAGTGATACTTGGGTATGTTATGTGTTGTGTGCTTGCTCTCTTCTTTCTCTCTCTCCCTTTGGTAGGCTTCTAATTGGGATCCAGCTGAGTGAACGTCACAGGGATCCCAAACATAATGGACTCATTTCATTGAGCTTCGTGACACACTTCCATTTTGAAATACAACTACGGTAATTTATTTATTTACGGTTTTGTATCTACGATTCACGTCTTTTCAACGTGCTGTTGTCACCTAGTTGACTAAAAGCCACCCAAAATGAGTGTCCGCAAGATGATTTAAAAATGTGGACATTTACAGAGACAGGAGAAGAAGTAAAAAAAAAAAAAAAAAAAAAATTCCAATAAAATACAGTCTTTTTTCGTTATATGTTCATAACACCCCTAAGCCAACATATAACCACTACACAACCTTCACACAAATCATTATGCATATATATATTTTTTTTTTTATAAAAAAAATCTAATAATATATATATATATATATACATATATATATATATATATATATATATATATATATATATATATATATATATATATATATATATATATGATTTATAAGCTGTTTTCCTCATGGCCCCATGAGATCAAAAATATCTATCTATCTATCTATCTATCTATCTATCTATCTATCTATCTATCTATCTATCTATCTATCTATCTATCTATCTATCTATCTATCTATCTATCTATCTAGTATCTATCTAGTATCTATCCAGTATCTATCCATCCGTCCATGTATGTAATGTATGAATGAATGAATGAATGAATGAATGAATGAATGAATGAATGAATGAGAGAGTGTGTGTGTGTGTGTGTGTGTGTGTGTGTGTGTGTGAGAATGAATGAATGAATGAATGATTGATTGATTGATTGATTGATTGATTGATTGATTGATTGATTGTATGCATGTATGTATGTATGTATGTATGTATATATATATATATATATATATATATATATATATATATATAATTTTTACACTTTCTTTTTCTCACAAAAGGACTCACTTTTCAATGCAATTGCAATGAATGAGGTTTGAGGCTATTAAGCTTTCGTCACCTCTGGATGCAAAATATCGTGAAGTAAAAACGTGTTTTCATGATTGGTCATTGATGTCACAAGTGCTCAGGGATCCCTAGTGCAATGGGAGTCACACTTGCATCCTTTCCTATTGTCTCCATTACATCAATGAATGTGGAGAAAAGCCTAAAATAATAAAAACAACCTATCATTGGTACTTCTTTCAGTATCAAAGTGTTTGTGATGCAAGTCCTGTGTTGACTGAGGCACTGGCTCTGCCTTTAACCCCTCTATTCTCATCTCCTCAGGCTGTTAGAGCGCTATCGCCCCGGTGCACCAGAACAGACAGCCGGTCCACTCACCTCGCATGCCCACTGCCTCAAACAGCCATCTTAAATGGACCTTGACTTTGATTATGTCTGAGCCTCGCTCTCCCTCTCTTTTTAATACACTGAGCTATTTATCATCGGCAGTATGGATAAAGTGTATCTGCTACCTCTAGGGCACTACGGGGTGTGTTTTATATGCGAGAGGATAAATGAAAGGAACGAGGAAAAGTGAGTCTCTTTACCATGAGAGCTCAATATTAAGCCATCAGGCTTTGAACTTGATGTTGAAACAAAGGGGGGAAAAGTTGGAAAAGGACGGTTTTACTTCTGGAGAATTCTGGGTAAAGCCATTTGAGGCCAGGAACCCAGACTGGCAGATAATGAGAGAGAAAGAGCGCATGTGGAAGACGGAGGTGCGTGTTATAAGCATATGTGAGATCAGTAA
The DNA here is from genome assembly GCA_021554675.1 of Leuciscus idus. Classification (NCBI taxonomy): domain Eukaryota; kingdom Metazoa; phylum Chordata; class Actinopteri; order Cypriniformes; family Leuciscidae; genus Leuciscus; species Leuciscus idus. Next base: position 19,877,949 of record CM038623.1, read on the forward strand.
CCTCTTTGTGCTGAGCTATTCTGACCTTGTTCTCTGGCAGATTCCAAGGCTCTGTTCTGTTTGAGGGAGTTTAGATTTAATTGAGATATTTAGGGATTGTTTTTGTGCATGTCTGAAATAGAGAGACAATATGAATGGCTTGATAAGAACAGTTTTTTTTTTTTAAATTGTAACAATATTTCGACAGTCTTTTTGATCATATACATCAAACAATTCCTTCAAAAGCATTAAAAAAATCTCACTGCCACCAAACTTTTTATGTAACATTACAAAAAAACTACTGCAAAATTACTGGCCATAAACAGATTAACCCCTCATCCCCCCACCCCAACATTCTTCCCAAAGTTACATCTTATACCGTAAATATTTAGAACTTCAACTATTAAGAACAGTATAAACATCCCAAATGTATCCTGCTCTGTTATTAATATAGCATACACATTTTAAAAGGTCTGGGATTCACTGCTACTTGGAAGGACACTGATATTGAGCTGAGACGGCCCCAGGGTTGGACTGACAGCTCAGGTACATGTGTCTGTGCACTGAGACGGTGTAGTGTTAATGCATCGACCAGCAGTGGGTTCAATCTCTCTGTCAGCACTGAGAGTCACAAGAGCTCGAAACAGTGCCGTTGTCCACACACACACACACACACACACACACACACACACACACACACACACACACACACACACACACACACACACACACACACACACACACACACACACACACACACACACACACACACACACAGTCAGAACAGCAAGCCTTTACACCACCCAAACACTTCCCTAGTAGACAATGAATTACTCCCGCTGAGTGCCGTTTGCTGGCTAGTTCACAAGAGCATTTATGCAAATCGGTTTACGCCGCCTACAAAATATGTGCTGAACACAATTTGCTTGACCTTGTGGGTCAGTTCTGAGTGCTAGGTGAGGACTAGATATACTTTACTACTGCTTCACTCCACCACTGTGATCTAGACATCTGAATTGGCTCTTCAAAATGTTCTTGTCTACTGGTCTATTTTGGATATACTGTATGCCCTGTTATACTGTAACTGCTGCCACGATTAGGAATAGGAAAATTGCGCACAAACCTCTCCTTAAAACGAAGTTTAATTCACAGCCTGCTTTCTGCGGGCAGTAATATTGTAACGTTAATTGCACCACGAAAATAGGTGCTGAGTTTTGATATCTATAATAAGCCTAATTTACATATAAAGGACTTGTGTTTGTGCTGAAATGGAAGACAATGGCTTAATTAAAATACAGTGCAGTGCTATTTTAGTGCATTTAGCACCTGGTAAAGTAAGCTGTGGGTGGTTAGCAAATAAGATGCAGGATTTGGGGATGAAATACAGCTAACGTGGTGCAACTATTTAGTGAATACGCCCTACTGTGTGATGAGGAACTCACTTCCTCCTGAGAGTCAGAGAGAGAGATTTTTCATATCTAAATATATACTACATATATATACTAAATATATACTTAATACAATTTATTAAGCATAAATCAAGGAAAACATGGTCAAAATCAATTTGCCAGTGAGGTAAGAAAAATAAATGTAATTAAGTTGGCCTTGTTGCTAGGCTGATTGTTTTCCCTTTTATCTAAATAACATAATATAATGAATTTAATAAAAGATTGTTTCAAATGTAAACAGAGAGATTAAAACACTGCAAAACATTATTTTCTTAATCAGTAATTTTAGAAAATATATACATTTATGCCACTAATACTTTTTTAAAGCATAAATTCAAAGAAAATATCAAAAAACAATTTGCCAATGAGGTAAGAAAAATACATTTAATAAAATTGTATCTTGTTGCCAAGCCGATTGCTTTCTTTGATGTAATATAATGTTTCATCTTAAAAAAATAATTATAAAAAAAATAATTTAATAAATTAGGATTTAAAATGTAAATAGAAAGACATTAAAACACATCAAGATGTATGGAAGCTGTTTCCGCCATAGTTGAGTAAAAAATATAATTCTGTAAGTCATAACAATAAGAAACGTTCTCATAATTATGACTTAGTATCTCATTATATTGAGAAAGTTTCTCGTAATAATGAGAAACTTTCTCATAATTATGACTTAACATCTCATAATAATGAGAAACTTTCTCGTGATGAGAAACTCATTAACTCATAGTTCTCATTATTATGACTTAAAGAATTTTTTTTTTTTTTTTCTCAACCGTGGTGGAAACGGGCTTCCATAGAAATGTCATTTTCTAAATTAGTATTTCTTTTCTTGTTTTCCAGTGAAAATAACCAACCAAACAGGATTTTTAAAGCATAAAACAACAAAATATGGACAAAAATCAGTTTGTAAATAAAATAAAATGGATTAAAATTTGTCTTGTTGCTAGGCAGATTGATTTCTCTGTAATGGATGTAACAGAGGCTTTAATCTCAATAATACATGAAAATATTGTATATATTTATATATATATAAATATATAATATATAATCTATAAAATATAAGTACATGGATGTGAAATATTGATTTGAGTTAAATTATTTAATTCTTTATTATTTAATATATTATTTAATAATATATTTAATTTATTATATATATATATATATATATATATATATATATATAAAGTGTGTATATTAAATAATGAAGAATTAAATAATTTAACTCAAATCAATATTTCACATGTACTTATTACCCTGTCTAGATTTATTTTGTGATTTTGACCATCTGCCATCGCATTATCCTTTCTAAGGATGTTTACTTATTGTGCCCAAAAACACAAATGTATTTGTTTTTCAGTGAAAGAGAACACAGAAGAGCAAGTGAAGTGAAAAGGACAAAGGATCAGACAAAGACAACAAGAAATATTTGACCAGGATTTCTGGGAGCTACAGCGAGAGACAAGACAGAGAGAATAAATTCCCACTCACCTGAAGAACAGCCTTCTTAATGACCCGGCCCACATCCTGTCTCCACTCTGGGATGTCGGGGTTGGCCTCGTCCAGATTAGGAGAGAAAGATAAAAGAAGCGATTTGAAGAATTCTGTCACAGAGGGAGAGAGAAGCAGAGGCAGACAGACCCTTAATTCTTTCTCTCATAAGATGCCCAACACCTTCTATCTGCTGTGATTTGTTCCAGATGATTTAGTCGAGCTGTAGCAGAGTTATCATTACTGACAGGTATGGAAAGGTTAGCGCTGATCACAAAAATGATTACAGTCTATTTGGCAGTTGCCAGAAGGGAGGTTTATGAAAAGCCTGCAGTGTCAAGAGACAATTTCCTGTAATTCTGAACACTCAGAAAGCAATGATAGTACATTTAATCTAGGGTTGTCAATCAGGGTTGTTAATCGTGTCTAACACATTAATCTCATCCAACATAAAAGTTAGTGTTTATATAATATATTATACACTACACTACACACACACACATATATATACTTTTCAAATATATATATATATATATATATATATATATATATATATATATACATGCATACATACACACACACACACACACACACACATTTCTATAAACAAAGTTTTAAGTTAGATGCAATTAATTTATTTGACAGCACTAAAAAAGATCATATATATAATTATTGTTACCATAGAATTTTTTTTTTTAAATTAAGATCCCCTGTGGTGAAAATCAAGTTTTTTTATGTTGTCTATGTGTCTAAATATGCCATTTTGGTGATCAAAGATGAGTTTTAAGGATACAATTATTAACTACAGGGGGACTTTAAACAATTATTAAACATACATAGGCCTATATATGTATATCATTAAAAATAAATGATTGTTGATTTGATTTATGAACACAACTGTGGGACAATTTTAAATTCTGAAAACAAAATACATATTGAAATGTTTGTTTATTTCACACATTTTTTAGGATTATTAAAAATACAATAATTTAGTTTTTCTTTTTTAATAATGCATTTTTATAGTTTAAGACAAAGTCTTGGTTTGGGATTGGAGTAAAACAATAACATAAACGCAAAAAGGCATTTAAAAAGTAGCAAACAAATGATGATAGGCATAGTGAAAAGTTTCCAAGACAGCGTCATATATAAAAGAGAGAAAAAAAGTAGTGTCCCTACACCTGTCTGAATGTGAACACCTACCTTGTATGGCAATGGTTCTGGAGTCCTGCAGTATCGAGTCCCCTGAAGAGACCTGAACAGTCACGGTGATCATGCCCTCGCTGCTGAACGTGTGGGAAATACTGCTGTCCAACGTAATTATTGGCTAGCGACACAAATGTAGTGGATACAAAACAAAAACAATCAATACTCAATACAACGGTAGACAAGAAATCAATTTGATTTTTTTATATATGTACGCTCTATGACTTCCTTAAAAAGAAAACCCTTTTAAAACAAATAGTGCCAACAGCTTAATTGATGTTTCAGGGCGAACGAGCATATACTAAAGAATGCATCTAAATACAAAAAAAAAAAAAAAAAACGACAGGAACAAGAACCACATTATTAACGGTTCATTGTTCCTGTTCTGTTTATCTTCCAACGTAAAATGTCTCGGAGGCCCTTCGCCCAACAAAGCGAGGCAGAAAAACTGTAATTAGGAGCTGGTTGTACCTCAGTGTTGTTCCCCAGCCACCAGAAATAGGTGAGCGTTCTGAAATGAGAAGGCCAGACCACTGCCGTCAGGTTCACCTCCTTATTCTTAATGACCACATATGGAGCCAACAGCTGAATATGTTCCACAGGGCCTGAAACACACACACACACACACTGACTCAATACAAGAACAGGGAACATATTTTGGAAAATCAACTCGCCGGTGGCTTGAATAACTAGTCGACTATTTGGTCTTGTATAATTAGACCGCTTTCGGCTTCACCTGACCCAAATTGGACGCTGTTCAAACAGAGCTAGACGGAGTGCAAAGAAACAGGAACACAGGAACACAGGAACGCAGGGGTCTCGAGACCTGTTTTTAAAAGTTTGGGTATCAAGTATTTTTAACTTGGCACAGCATTTTAGAAACGCAACACTCGCAGTGGGACGCTCAAAAAAACAGCGCCAAGGAGTTAGTCAGCATGCGGATGTCTCTAGCGGGGGCGTTTTAAGCAGGATGAATTTAAACTTTTCCAAGAGAGATTTATTGGGATAACTGTCTAACACCTAAAGCACAGAACGCTAACTGAAGCAAAAGTGCTACAAAATGACAAAAAAGGCTATATGGACAAGTAATCGACCTTTTCGACCCATTCTTTGTTAGTTCGCAGTCATGAAGAAACAGCCAAATGATCATAAAACATGAAACAAAAATCCATACTTTGATTTCCGTCATCCTTTACTCAAATATATCTGTATTGTTTACCCTTCCCCCATGTGCATATTTTTGCTTGTTTAAATAGCTCAACTGATGTGTTTTTTTTTGCTATTAAATATTCTGTTCACATCAGGAAATAAAAGTTGGACCTAATGCTCTCATCTGATCACAAGTGGCCACCTCCTGTTTGTTTGTGAAAAGTGCAGATAAAGCTGTAATTAAGCACCGCAGTCGACCACACCTGCAGAGTCGGAGGACACATGCAGATTTTGGCAGAGCAACTGTATGAAAGACAACCTACCGAGTGTATTGTACACATTTTTTGTTTAAAGGGATTGTTCACCCAAAAATTTAATTTCTGTTATCATTTACTCACCCTCAGGTTGGTTCAAACCTGTATGAGATTCTTTCTTCTGTTGAACACAAAAGAAGATATTTTTAAGAATATTGGTAACCAGACAGTTGTATATTTGTCCTACTATGGAAGTCAATGGGGTCCATCAACTGTTTGGTTAACCATGTTCTTCAAAATATCTTCTTTTGTGTTCAGCAGAAGAAAGAAATTCATACATGATTGGAACAAATTGAGGGTGAGTAAACGATGACAATATTTTCCTTTTTAGGTGAACTGTCCCTTTAAAGGGATAGTTCACTTTGAAATAAATTTTTGGTATGTTTTAGCTTACCTCAAGGGCATCCAAGATGTAGGTGTCTTTTTTTCCGCAGTAGTTTCAATTTTGATATTTTTAGGTCAAACCGTTCTTGTCTGTCAGTCATATAATGCAGGTTTATGGTCACTGTCTCAAAGAGCATGCACAGAGTCCAAATTAAAACAATTCCCCGTCGTCCAAATTAAACAATTCCCCATCGTAAGTACACATTGATGGCCTAAGACACGAAACGAGCGGTTTATGTGAGAAAACGAACAGTATTTATATCGTTTTTACCTCTTATACGCAGCCATGTCCAAGTGATCTGATCTGACATGTACGCAGACTGGTGCATAGATATATACACACTAGATGTCGCCTTGTCTACGGCAGTTCATTGGAACGAATGTCTTTAGGCGACATCTAGTGTATATATCTATGCACCAGTCTGCGCACACGTCAGATCAGATCACTTCGACATGGCTGCGTATAAGAGGTAAAAACTATATAAATACTGTTCGTTTTCTCACACAAACCACTCGTTTCGTGTCTTAGGCCATCAATGTGTACTTACGATGGGGAATTGTTTAATTTGGACGACGGGGAATTGTTTTAATTTGGACTCTGTGCATGCTCTTTGAGACAGTGACCATCGACCTGCATTATATGACTGACAGACAAGAACGGTTTGACCTAAAAATATCAAAATTGAAACTACTGCGGAAAAAAAAACACCTACATCTTGGATGCCCTTGAGGTAAGATAAAACATACCAAAAATTAATTTCAAAGTGAACTATCCCTTTAAGAGATGTTTATTCAAAGTTTGCATACCAGTCTTCTGCCACTTTATTCCCTGTGGCGCTACCAATTGTATCTGTATAAATGTGCTTTATTATTTAACAGAATAGACAAGACAGTCTTTAAGTATTTTTTGCTAGCTAAAAAGGGTAGAACATTAGGCCTAGTTAATAAATGGGTCCAACGTGATCTCATGAGAATACGTGTGTCCAACGTGATCTCATGAGAATACGTGTGTATTTTTACATAAAGTGTAGTTCTACCATACGTACATTTATTTACGTTTTATACACACAGAAACGTATAATACTGACGTATTTACAGCACTAAAACGTACAACATTTACGTATTGACAGCACAAAAACGTAATTTTTTTACGTATTTAATTGTCTATAAAATGGGTATGTTTAGGTGTGGGACTCAGTAGGGTTAAGGGATCTTACATTTATAATCTATAAAATGGTAAAAGGGAAATTATACAGATATGTTTATGATATGAAATATTCGTAAATAGTTTACGTTTTTTAGCTGTAAAAACGTAATAATGTTACGTTTAAAAGTTGCAGATACGTCCATATTATATGTTTCAGCATATATCCAAACGTACAAAAAAAATACGTTTTCTATCTTTGAAAATGACGTATTAATACCTATTAATGAGACCAGGCTGATGGGTCAGTTAGATTGTATAAATCAATCTCTTCTAAGTCTAAATCTATTAAAAATATATATATAAACATCCTTAAAACATGAAGCAATAATGGCGATAGATAGATTTTTTTCTAGAACATTTTCATTTAATTGCAATTAACATACAATTGTGTGTCAGAAAACTACATTCAGTTCACACTAAAGTATATTCTTTTTTAATACATTATTTAAAAGTACTTTTTTAAAAGTATGTTAAAGTGTACTGTTTTTTTTCAAGGGTGAATCTAGCAAAATTCACTGAAATTTTGTGACTTACTTTTCTAAAAACAAGTCTTACTTTTTTTCATTTTTTTTTCGATGAAATGACATATAGAAAAGCAAAAATGCTATAATTATATAACGTTCCCTCATAAAATGTAAACTTTTGGTACCTCGGCAAAATGGAGAAGGTAATATAATGCGATTGAAATGACATCCCATCATCCTGCAGAATAAAAATAAACCCTGAAGTAGGCAGTCGTGTTGTGTGTATGTGTGAAACCTACACGTCACATGCAGGTAGAGGGATGAGGTGTCGAACCCGAGGCTGTTCTCCGCCAGCGCTGTTACTCTGAAGATCCCAGCACTGCGGTACACGTGCCTGATGCCCTCCTGCGTCCAGCTCAGGTTAGAGTAGGACACCGCCGTCCCGTCCCCAAAGTCCAGCTGAATGTTCGTCCTCATGGAGTCGCCCTAAAACAACACGCGGAGCCAAGTCGAATTATTACAACAACAACTCTTTAGCAAACTTTCCTTAATGACGGTGTCTGGCAGCTGCGACCAAAAACAGCTGCGGGTAACGTCACCATTCTGCTTACACAGACACTGTCCCATCTGTTTTCAGACACAAAGCATTGTTTTCAGCACCTGAGTTCATTCCTGCTATAACTCTGCCTCACACATGAAATGAAGTGTATGAAATCAGAGACAGGAGCCGCTTATTTACAGAGAAAACAGTCATTGTATCAAATGAATTACCTCTCAGCATGCATTTCAACTTCCTGTGGGAAGCAGTCAAATTACTTTTGATATGTAATATATATTTGATACTTTATATTGTGTTTGTTTAGCATACAGTGAAATCTCAGATATCCTAACAGATCAAATGCAATCCACCACAATCATAATTACTGTTTATGAGATAGGATATTGCACATGGAATATAAGCGTAAATGTGGCTCGTACGGCTGTGAGTGAGTCTGCTGTCAACTGGGAAAACATGAATCCTCAATCAAACCGATTTCTTACTATTTATTCCAATCCAAAAAGGCATAACACTCTGCCATATGTACACTTTTAACTAAATTATACAATAAGATTTATACAAAATTAGCATATCGTACTTTATTCTGCTACAAAGCGGAGACTGTTTAACGTTATGGTAAAATAAAACCCATTTGTTGGCTTAATGGTGACAGCTTTCCTGCATCTAGCACATCAGATTACTGAAAGTCAAAAGTGACAAGTGTTTTTCATTTTTCTAACACCGGTGTTACATAAAGAGTAAAACAGACAGTATGTCTGACTCTGTCTGAGCATGTTTTAGTCAGATATTAAAGGGATAGTTCACCCAAAAATGAAAATTCTGTCATCATTTACATTTATGGGTAATCAAACAGTTGATGGACCCCATTGACTTCCATTGTATTATTTTCAAGTCAATGGGGTCCATCAACTGTTTGATTGCCCATATTCTTCAAAATATCTTCTTCTGTGTTCAGCAGAAGAAAGAAATGCATACAGGTTTGGATCAACTTGAGTAAGTAAATGATGACAGATTTTTCATTTTTGGGTAAACTATCCCTTTAAGGTAAGCAGAACTTTTTAGCTTTAACTAGTTCAGTCATGACAACTCTTGGATAGTTTGTAAAACATTTAATTATTGTAAAAAGAATGTAGGTTTAGTCTTTGCTATGGTTGCTGCTATGAGACCCCCCGTAGCAGATCTAGGCAGGTGGTTCTGGGGGGTAGAATGAGAATTTGCATAGCGCGCATTCGTTTGGATGTGTTGCGGTTATATTGGGAAATCGTGATACGTGGAATCGATTGGTTGGGAACATAACATTGAACAAACAAATCAGAACACATAGAGAGTTTCATGGCTGAACTATTCATTCATATTAAAAAGATTAATTAAATTAATATGAACAGATGTAAAATGTCATTCTATATTTGTAAGTCTATTTTCAGGCATGTGATCAGCTAAGTACAAAAAAGAAGGCACATATTATTATTATTTTTTGTCCCCATTCATTATCACTATCACTAATAATATTCGAACATGCAGTAATTTTTTTTTTTCACCTCTCAGATTTACGCAACTCAAGAGTCACAATTCAGGTCGGAAAAAATGGAAATCCTTTTTAACTATGGAAAATTCATATCCCTGACTGAATAAAAGGCCATCTATCAATCCACAGATATCGGATCTTATAAGCCTTGCATTTCTTCTGACACTTGAAAGGCCTCTGGTGCAACTCCTGAAACAGCTGCACCAAAATCAACCGTTAGCACTAGTTATGCATATGAAACTGCTTAACCAGCCAGTTAAAAACATTAAACACCAAGAAAAGAAAGAAGAGGAGCAGGAAGTTGAGATGAGCCCATGGCTTGAATCATTCCAGATTATGGGCGTCCCGTGCCATGAGAGAAGGAACGCTTAAACGCACGCATGTGTGTGCAATATTCCCAAATCCGTGCTTACGCTTCCCCAAATCCCTCTCCTTTCTCTCTTTCCGCCGTTAGCACATTGTACGCTAATGCTATTGGGATATTAATTTGTACCACTGCATTAGCAGCACATGAAGGAAAGAGGGTGTTTATGCCCCCAATAATGACAAACCCAAAGCTGGCTGCTTTATTCCTGTCTGTTTTGCTTTTAGGCACTGCTGACTGTGAGAAGTGGCCCGCCTCTGTGCGTTTCTGCGGAAGCATGTGCACCGGGTCGCTTTTAAGACATTCCACACCACTTTGTGCAGAAAATCAAAACTACACTGTGGGAGGAGAAAGGAAAACATGACTGAGAGGAGGAAGAGTTTGTGTAAGTAATGATGGTAAGGACACAGTTTGTGCTGAGATCATGTCCAGACAGTAAATTTTAAGGGAAATGCACCCAGCAGCTATTTCCAACTGATTCACAGCACCAATGAATGAACGAATGAATGAATTAATGAATGAATAATTTCCTTAAAGGGATGGTTCGGAGTAATTTCAACCTAGGGTCCTTTGCACCATGACCTCGAGCCAAACCCGGACGTCGAGGTCACTGAAAAGCCTGTAAAAGTCCTTAGCAAAACTCACAAGTGTAAGGGAAAAGCTAGTGAATTTAACACTCTATAGAAATGTATTTTCTTTTGGCTCGAGGTCATGGTGAAATTACTCCGAACCATCCTTTTAATTTACATTTTTATCGGGTTGTCAGTACAAAAATATCAACATATGACAAATATTTATGAAGCAAAATAATGTGGTATGGTAAAACGTAAAAAAGTTAAGGGTTAGTATGATTTTGTTTCTGGAAGAAATTAGTACATTTATTCAGCATGGATTCATTAAATTGATCAAAAGTGACAATAAAGCCATTTATAACATTAGAAAAAAACTAATAATTTCAAATATACACTACTATTTTTAACTTTCTATTCAGTAAAGAATCACGGTTTCCTAAAAAAATTAAATTATTAAGCAGCACAACTGTTTTCAACATTGATAATAATAATAATAATAATACCAAAAAAAGCAGAAAATCAGCATATTAGAATGATTTCTGAAGGATCATGTGGCAGTGAAGACTCAGTGAAAATTCAGCTTTGATCACAGGAATAAATTACATTTTATATATTAAGAATGAAACTTATAACTTATTTTAAACTTATTTTAAATTATAACAATATTTCACAATACCACTGTATTACTTTTTTCCTGTATTTTCTGTATTTTTTTTTACAAACTTTGTTCATTTTTTTTATATTCTGAGAAGCAAAGGTTTTATGAAAAAAAAAAAAAAAACTGTTGCACCTTAAAGGCATTAAATATTAAGGTCCATTTGATTTGCCTAAGAAACAGCCCCGGCTCTGACCCTCATGAATATAAATAGGTGGAATTCTTAGCTCATCTCACTATCTCTCTCTCTCTCTCTCTCTCTCTCTCTCACTCTCTTTTTTCTAGCTCTCTTAATGAAAGGAATAAGCCCTCATTTCCTCATCTCATCATACTGTAATGTGACAACTCTGCAGTGGTGAGACGCCTGGGGAGAAACACTTTACCTGGAATGAGCGTGAGTGTGTGTGTGTGTGTGTGTGTGTGTGTGTGTGTGTGTGTGTGTGTGTGTGTTTGTTTGAGAGAGAAAGAAACCAAGAGAGAGTATGAGTGACCATGTGTGTGCACTGCACATCAATGAAAAGCTATTCCCCAGTAGGGTTGTAATATGAATCCGGCTTGCACTTTCCCATCTGTACGGAGTGAAGGCTTTTCATCTGCCAGAGCTCCAGCACAGCTCGGAGCGGAGGACACAGAATTCTGCACAGTCTAGAATGTCAAAATGACCCGTGTGTGTAAACGCTCACATATAGAGCTTAATGATAGTCTCACTTAGCCACACTGGTCAGGAAGTCTCGGAAGACCGTCAAGTAAAGTGACCACTCACAGTTCATTTTGTGATTGTGTCATTTGGTGGAGGGTTAATATAAAATATCTAAGACCATAATAACAAACGGCACAGTAAAATCATATTCGAATAATAGCTCAACAGTGTTGGCCCATAATTGGCTGCAAAACCCACTTTTTTTTGCTTTAGGTGGTATTTCTATCTGATCTTAACTTTAAAATGACTTTTGTATGTTAATGTAGGCTTTATGGGTTGTGCGATTTATAATCGTATTAATCTTAGTAATCTTATTTCACAATAACAATATGTACATCACAATAGTTATTTTTGCTTTGAATGACGTTAGATCAAAATCTTTGATACCATTGAAATTTCATAATTCTCATCAAGCAATTTCAACTTCACAAAAAAAAAAAAAATCTCTAGCTTACTAAAGCATTTTTCATTGTTAGTTCATGTTAACTAATGTAGTTATCTAATGTCTACAAATGGAACATTATAATAAAATCCAATAAATACCATGTCTATATCAGTGCTTCTCAAATAGTGGATTGTGACCTAAAAATGGGTTGCATTTCTGTTCTGATATAGGGTTGTCAGCATGTTAAATACAAATGAAAAAATGCATCTAAAAATATAATCACGCATTAGTAGGACAGCAAAATAAACACGCTTATCAATTTTTAATATGCTTCCCATTTCCTTTTAGCGTTAATGCCAAAGTCTGTATCCAATTATAACTTGAATTTTGCCATAAATGTATCGGTGACCTGACTGATACTAATATTTGTATATTTAATAATTTAAAAGTCATATTTTGCACACTGCTGGGCCTTTAATATGCAAAGTATATGAGAATTTAAAATTGTGAAACACTGTAATTTTGAGGACCTTTTTAAGAACAAAAATAATAATACAAATTATACCATGTCGCCACTTAAAAAATCTCAATCCTGAAGTAAAGCCATTTGAGAACAACTTAACTGTTGATCACCTTTTCATATGGAGTTAGCACATCAATTTAATAATTACTACTGCATAATTTAGGCCTTGACTCAATACCAGGCCCATAATTATAGCTTCTGGCCATGCTGCACTTTAAATGATCAGATCAATGAATCTGATATTTTCCATTAGCGTCAGGTGTGAGTTTCTCAGATTCAGATCTCACCTCCTCCAGTCGCAGAAGGAAGGTCACATTGCTGCCCAAGTTGGCTGTAAGTTTGTCGTCACGGGTTGTCAGGACTAAACCTCGTGGAGGGCGGTTCGGACACTGCTGTTTCCTGGCCGAGTACATCTCCTTCACTCCTTTTGTGCAGTTATTCGCTACCACTTTACGATACCTGGAACACACACAAAAACTAGCTTTAAAATGTGTCTTTCTTTTGAAATAAAAGATTTGACGGTCTGATATTATCTGACTCAACTGCATTCGTGTATTTTAAGGTGTGACTTTAGTGTCTGAACGCTTATAGGTCACTGTATTTATCCATTTGGATACAACACTCTTTATGCAAGGATGTTTTTTCAGGATGAATCGGTTTTGGCCTCAATTTATGTGCCGGCTCTGACACAGTCTCTGGAAGTGATAATCGTGTTATTTCTCTTTCTCTTCCCTTGTCTGTAATCTTGCACTCTTTGCTCTGAATGGACATGCTTTCTTACTGATGTTGGTCTTCAAATTGGGTTTAAATGAAGTCTTTCCATTACACAGTGTTATCTGTCCGGCTAGGTCTCTTTGTATGGATTGTCTGTCTAGAAAGTTGTCGTAAAGACGGACGCCACAATCTCCAGGAAGTTTAAAACCTGCTCACATCAATATGGCTTGCGCCCTGCTCATCAGCACAATAAGTTTAAATCATGGTACACTTAATTAAAAATAACCACTTTCCTAAAACAAGATTAGTGCAAGTCTGATTGAATTGTTTCACAAAATGCTCTCTACTTTATCCCAATTTACACAGGAAAAATAAATGATTATTAGGATGTGGGATCTAAGTTAGTAATTGTTTTCTTATGTAAGCCTATTATTATTTAAAATATATGAAATAAATAAAAATATAAAAATAAGAATATATATTTAATTTTCCTATAATATTTATTCAAATTCCCTTTTATTTTATACATATTTTGTATTTTATTCTTATTAATACAAATAAATATTATTAAAGGCTTTAAAAAATATAAAATATTGTATATATACTATTATAAAAATCAGATTTTTATAAAATGCTAAAATGAATACAATTTTAATTTCCGTTACTTAAAATAAATGTTAACTCAAATAATTATATATATATATATATATATATTTTTGTGAACAGAACAATGCTATTAAGTAGGGACAGGGTTTATGATGTTAGGCTAGTCATTATAATTAGCTTTATGTGAAAATTATAGAAGTATGGCTATTTAAGCCATTTTAATAGCTGAGCAACTGTGTTTGGTCACTGATTTAGCCATCAGTGACCAAATGTCCCACCAAGGAAAGTAAAATTCCAGCATGATAGAATAAGATCCGTATGTGTATGTGAATGCTTCTTACCCTGTGCTGTTGAGGTAGTTTTGCCCTTGGCTGCAGCTTTGAGACACCATGGAAGGGTTGAACCAAAATGCTGGCAGACAGTTTCCATCTCCTCTTCTCTCAAAGCCATAATCACTACAAAAGACGAAACAATTCTCATCTACTGAACTCCAATACTCATTTCTGTGCTCCATTTATTTTCAGTGTTATTTGATATATCAGTCCATTCTTAAAAACATAAATTCAATCCATGTGTGATTGACTAGTTTCACACAAGGTCAACACAAGTTCAAATCTGGTTTGCGACATTTCCTCATGCCGTTCCCTCCTCTTCTCCGTCATTTCTTATCCTGTAAAACGTTCTCCTAACTACTTGTACATCCTTTCATTCGTGCACAGCAGCACATCTTGTATTCAAGCGTGTCCCTTTTTATGCCCTTGAGACAATTGCAGCCATTGAGATGTATTAATTCTGGAATGATAAATGTCTTTTCGGCTCTGAGAGCTGCTGCAGGCTTCAACGTATGTCCTCAATGTCTTTCAATTCTCTCTCCTCCCAGAAGCCTTGGAACCTGCTGAAGTGAATGTCTGTTCATATATCACCGGTGACTTTGATTTATCAATTAATTACTGATCCACAACAAAACCCAGCAGACCACATGGTCCCTCTTGGCATCAGGCATTTGGGTTTTTAATTATGAGCAGTTCCAATCCAGCACTCAGATAAGATTCAAGCTTTAAAAGATTTGTGTGCTAGCGCTCAGATTATTCCTTTAAAAAAAGAAGTGTTCACACCATTTAGCTGTGTTTCATATCTTATGCTCAAAAGATCATAACATTTCAAAAGATGTGAAATGTCTTTGTCTACACAGTGAAATGGGCCGTTTGTCTTATTTAGAAAGAGTTTGTATGAGAAATTCTTTAATTAGTGACACTTTTGATGACTTGATCTTGAAAACTGAAACATCCTTGATGTTAAAACATTAATGGAATAAAACGTTTATCAACTTTGAAGTGGATTTTGGTATAATGTGTGATGGTGTGGATATTTGATATTCAGTGTTAGTAATGATGTACTGTATGAGGGTCATGATATTTCATACTTGTTGGTGAAAAACTTGGACTTGCGAATACAAGTTAACATTCAATTTCCTTTGATATAAGTAAGAAGAAATGGATAGTTTCTGAATTACAATTTGCAAGACAACGTTTAGTAATGACACCTAAAGCTACTCTTACTGTAGATCGTGATGTGAAAATCTAAAAAATGATAGACACTTTTGAACTTTAACAACGTCTAATTACGACTTTTCAACGTTGAAAACAGATCGATCTTCATCGTCTTGATGGAATATGTAAAACTCTTTAAATTTATTTGAGATAATAATGAACTTGGTTTGGTAGTTTGTTTTTCTCCGTTATTTTAGCATGACTTATCCTGTCTTAGATGATCAGTTAAAAACACGTAGTCAAACAGTCCGGCCAAAACTACTTGGGTGAAATCACGTCGTAAACCAGTCCAAGGCGGACCGACTTATTTTCAACCATATTTCAACGTTGAAAGACGGTAATTGTTTACTGGGTCTCATTTACATCATAATCAAATAGGAACTCAATAGTGCTGTAAATGCTTAATATGTAATGTCTAATGGCAGTATTGGACAAGGACGGCACAATAATCCTTTGTTATAAAAGACAAATTGTACACATAAATAGCTAAATTAATTCGGTCACACTTTATATTAGGTGTCTTTAACTACTAATAATACTAACTAACTACTACTTAATAATTTGATAGAATGTACATTGTTTACATTGTACTTATCTATATAAAAAAGCTGTAATTAATATCCTAATCTCATCCTCATCCAACTTTCTCCAACAATCTCATCCAAATTTGCTTACGATTCATCCTAAATAGTATTCGAAATTATAATTAGTGTGTCCCAAATCATAGTACGGTGGCCGAGAGAGCTCAACGTGCTGCAACTGAAGAAAACACATGCAAATAGAAAAACACCCGCAAATTAAGGCTATGTTCACACTTAGCGTATTTTTTCAAACTGCCAGCGTCTGTTCTACATTATAACCCTATGGAGTAAACCGTTTTTTCAAAAAAGTCCTGAGCGCTTTTTTAGACGCCACCGCCGGCGTCTTTTTCTGCAGCTCAGAGCGTCTTTTTAAGTTGAAAAAAGTTCAACTTTTCTGAAAAGAACGCCCTACGTCAAGCGCCTTTTTGACAGCTGACCAATGACAAGCGAGTAGCGAGACCTGTCGTTTCCATAACAACAAGAACAACTGTCTGTCGTGCACCCACAAACGTCTTTGTGAACCGACATTCTCCTCCCCGGTAACTTCAAAAGCCAACGCAAGAGCCAACTTTCTCTTTCTCGACATTTTTTGCATCACACAGCACTAGGCTACTGTTGCAGCTCTTGTTATAGCAGCCCGGTCTCACCCCAAAACGTCATATACTTACGCGTCTTGACCATGCGTCAACATACGACGAAAAGGGTACCCCTTTAACGTCAATATGA
Source organism: Leuciscus idus (assembly GCA_021554675.1). Taxonomy (NCBI): domain Eukaryota; kingdom Metazoa; phylum Chordata; class Actinopteri; order Cypriniformes; family Leuciscidae; genus Leuciscus; species Leuciscus idus. Next base: position 19,895,051 of record CM038623.1, read on the forward strand.
GACGCAGACAGAAGCGCACCAGCAGCGCCTCCTAGCGGTACCCTAACGCATACCTAAACCTACCCATAACCCGAATCGTCACATATGGACGTTATGGGGGTACCCTTTTCGTCGTATGTTGACGCATGGTCAAGACGCGTCAGTATATGCGCCAGCCACAAAAGACGCGCTCGGCTGCTATTTGTAACCGAACGCTGCCAGCGGTTTTTTTTGCTAAAAAAACGCCGTTGTCAACTTTTTCTTGTCAAAAAAGACGCTAAGTGTGAACATAGCCTAAGAAAACGTCTTCATCAGTTTTACAACACATGGGTGCTCCAAATACTCACAACACAACCAAATACAGAAACGTGCTGCAAATAGAACAGAACACAACGGAAATGTTTCCAGACGACTCCAATAAGTGACGAACGAACCCGGCTGGGACGTGCTTACTGCTCGTGAGCATCCCTATGCCCTACTCCCTTCGAAGGGAAGAGCCTGCAGCAGTCAGGAGGTACAAGTAAGAGCACTGCAAGTTGTTTACGTTCATTATTATAGTAATGCTATGTGCTTTTAGAATGATTTAATGCCATCTCTCGTGACGCTGCTTGAATGCGTTCATGAGTTTTGAAGCGTGGGACATTATACTTTCAAATCTAGCTTGCTAGCCTTTACGAAATGGCCTACTCTAGCTTTAACTTGTGTTTAACTATCTACACACATTGCAATTATCTAATACAGGTCAAGAAATTAAGAAATCTTAATTACATGTGCTAACAACAAATGCATTACAAATGTTATTTCCTTCTGCCCAGTCCTCAGTGATTCTGTCAGCATCCCATATCTTATATCTGCAGCTAAAAGATGTGTTTTTAATTATTACGCCACAACCTAAACCAATTAAACTTATTAGTTGAGCTCTCTGTTGCAGAGTTAATAGAAAGAGACAATATATTATATTCCACAGAATAATTACTCTGCATATCATGTCACCAGTTCCTTTTTGGCCCTTCAAAACAAATTAAAAGTTATCTGGTTTCACAGCAAATTCAGCAAAACTTTCTTTTCAAGCATTTTCCTATCACAAACATGCAGGAAGAAATATGTAAAGGTGGGTCAAATTATTCTGGTCAATGAATATATTGAAATAAAATATCACAGCGGCTAATGGACTTAAATTAGACTGCTAAACTTTGACTTCGTTCAGAAACAAATAAGGCTCAATGAAAAAAAAAAAAAAAGTACCACAGCTTGGCTGTATTTAATTAAAGATAAAAAAGCAGAAATGGGTAAAATTAGCTAATTAATGAACATGCTGATTAAATCTGTTTAGTAGTTTGTCATATCTGTATCATCCAAACTATTGCAAGTACAAATCACATAAAAATCCATTATAAAAACAAAACAAAAAAACAACGCAAATGCAATAACACTGTGCATTATGGTTCTTTGATTTATAAAAAAATAAATAAATTTTTTTTATAATCATTCACTTATGTTCCAGGAAAACTAATCCTAACTTCATTCAAACTTTAATCAATAAAGTTGACGTTTCTTCCCCGCGATTTCAACCGAGGTGTAATCTGTCCACGTATTCGTGTTCAGAGATCAAGATGGGGAGGAGCTGAAGCCTGCTGCTGTTTTCATGTGACTTTTAAAGGGGACTGACCCTTTAAAACTCATATGAAAACAGCAGCAGGCTTCGGCTCCTCCCCATCTTTAAGTCTGCGCTATTCAGTGTGTTTAATCTGTAGCAGAGCAGTGCCAACGACAGCAGCAGAGGGCAAGGTGTGTACATTTATTGATAGGTTATCCTGTGTGATGGATTTTTTTAATTAATCATAACTAATATTTGTTTTTCTTGCAGAAACAACATTCATATGCTTTTAAATGTATATGTTCCCCTTTGACGAAAACTTTTACTTTGCTTGTGTGAGTGTAAAAATAACAAATATGGGAAATGAAACTAGACAGATGTCTAAACTTGAAACCTTGTGGTTACCTAGTAACAAGAGGACTTGTCTATGAAGAACCAATCAAATTGTATAGAAATTATGTATTTCTGTTTGCTGGTGGGATTCTCAATGGAATTTGTCTCAGATCCTCCGGCCTTTTTTCTTCTTGGGAGATTCTCTGGAGAACTGCTCTGAGATCCCCCAGCCGTGATTAAAGCATTTAAAGGACATTTGCTGAAGTCTGTTTGTCGATTATTGCTGCGCAGCAAGGAATTTAGTAAGGGGAACAAGTAAGGAACTCGAGGCCAGTTGTCAACTGTAGATGCAAGAACTAGAGTATAAGGGTGCTTTCACATCTGTAGTTCGGTTCATTTGGTCCGGACCAAGGGCGAAAAATTATACATTGTAGCATTTTGCAGGCGTTTTGGTTCCTTTTCACACCACACTGATCGCTCTGGTCCGAATCAGTTTATGAGTTGATAAAACAAACCCTTGTGCCCTTTCTCTCTCACGCTTGTTTGGTCCGCTTTTGGTGCGCACCCGAGTGCGATTGCCGCATTCACACCTGCCCAAACGAACCGCACCAATAGGTAAAACGAACTCTAGTGCGATTCAACCGAACTAAATGAGCCAGGTGTGAAAGCACCCTAAAGATTATTGGGTGTCGATTGTAGATGCCCCAGATTATTAAGTGTAGATTGTAGACGCTTGGGTGTCGACTGGAGACGCCCCAGGTAAATTTATTTATGAAGTGTCGACTGTAGACGCAGGTAATTAGGTTCCAGGTACGTAGTTAGGTTTAGGGAAAAATCTACCACACATGACACCTACATCTGTGCAGTTCTTTGTCATTAAGTCAGTTTACATAATTGATGCAGGAGCAATACAATTTACAATACAATACACTGCGTTCACCCCTCAACACACTACAGTTATTTTCCTCCAGCGAAAATAGAGCACTTCACATGCATGAAGTCATACTGTAGATAGCGATAATTATGCTTTTTTTACATTTTAAAATATGTAAGTTTTACATTTATCATTTACATAATAATAATAATTATTATTATTATAATAATAAATAAGCCTGTCTAGGCAGTTGGGATCTGTTTTTTTAAATATTTTGTTTATGCTAATTCCCTTTATCTAAATGGCACGAGACTTTGTGATTTGCCTACACTTGCTATAGCTATTTTGCTAAAAATATGTTATAATAGTAATTTTATAATAAATCCAAAAGCAAAATGCGTGAAAAGACTTATAAAAGGAAAATGAGCTAATAAATGGTCCTCTGCTGCCATCTATTGGTTATATTGACAATTTCATGTTATATTCCTCATTCAAAAGTGTTTGTTTTCCACCAGGTGACAGAAATCATCCACTAAAGCATGGCACATTTTCCATGTTATCTCTATGAACGAAAATGAGAAATGTAGATATTTTAAAGTTAATATTTTACTCCACAACTGCGGAGTTAAAAAATAATAGTGTTTAAAATACACATTACATGTGTTTAAAATGTTTTACACCACTGATGAGTTTGCATCTCTGTATTTAATCTGCTCAGACTGAGAAACATCACGTGGAGTTGACTCCGCAGTGACATACAATTATTATCTTTATGTAAAGGCATTTGTGGTTTTGATGTCACTTGAGTTATAAATTGGCAAATTCGTAGTTTCAAATTGATAAAAAAAAAGAGAAAAGAAAATGGATATAGGACAGATTACACATATTTCCAGCCTAGAAAATAACAGTAATATAAGGTTTTTCTATATTCTTAAAGGGCTAGTTCACCCAAATTGTTTTATTCTTCCAGTAATTACTCACCCTCATGTTGTTCCAACCTCGTAAGACTTTAAAACAAAAAATACAAACAAAAAGAATGACTTTACTCAACTATTTATTTTCTTCTGTGTGGGTCTCTGACTTGATTTCACGAGAGCCACGACGCATGCGCGAGAACTGAGAAGATGACGCTCACGATCATTTGATGGGAAAGTGTGAAAGGTAAGCCATTCATTTTGCGGTATTGTTAAGGCACTTTTACGTTTTCTCGTTGGTTTCTAACGATTCGGACATCCAGGAAATGCACACTTTAGAACCATTTTAAACACTACATCGAGACCCATCTTTCAAGGCGCTCTCGTGAACTCATGTCAGAGACCCACACAGAAGAAAATGAATAGTTCAATAAAGTTTTTGTTTGTTTTTTGCGCACAAAAAGTGTTCTCGTCGCTTGACACTGTTGTCACGGTGTGGGTTTTGTGTCTTGTTCCTTGTTCTTGTCTGTCAGGTGATTCCCTGCTTGTCATGTGATCCTGCCATGTGTCTTGTCCCATGTTCAGCTGTTCCCCGTTATGTTGATTAGTCTTCCCAGGTGTTTCAGTTTAACCACACCCCCTTGTTATCTTGTTTAGCTTGTGTTCCCTTGTATTTAAGCCCTGTGTTTTAGTTCAGTCCTGGTGAGTTCTTGATGCTGTAACGTTTGCTGTTGTCTCCTTGTTCCCGTCCTGAGTTCCCGGTTCCTGGGGAACAGTGTTCTGAGTGTTGTCGTGTACCCTGGATTACCTGTTTGTTTGTTTATTAAAGTGCTTGCGATTGGATTCACTCTCCGCTTCATTCCTGCCTGCATCGTTACAGAAGAACTCACCTACACTGCATCCAGCAGTATGTTCGCCAGTGTCTCTTCCCCAGCCACCGAGCGGGAGAGAGGACAATCTTTTGAGGGAACCCGGTTGGTCAAATTTCGCGGGACCCGTGGAGGCCGCAGTAGAGGAGGTGGTCGAGAGGAGTCCCGACACCACTCTCCACTCTGGCCCCTCTTCGACCCTGGGTTGGTGATGTCCAGCCCAGGGCCCCATTCGCCACTGGTTCCGTCCAGCACAGTGCCTGTTCCGGTGGTCCCAGTTCCGGTGGTCCCAGTTCCGGTGGCCCCGAAACGGAGGAGGAGAAGGAAGACTTCCTCCATGCCTCTTCCGGTGGTCCCAGTTCCGGTGGTCCCGAGTCCGGTGGTCCCAGAACTCCCCATCATCAGTCCTGCCATGGCCAGGAAGGCCGTGTTCCTCTTTTATGCAGTGGCGGTACTGCATGCGTGGAGGAGACACAGCGCGTCTGCCGAGCCTGTGTCTTCGGACAAGATGGCCGCCGCCGAGCCTGTTCACGTCACGCCTGCCGAGCCTGGGTCTTCGGACAAGATGGCCGTCGCCGAGACTGTTCACGTCACGTCTGCCCAGCCAGAGACGGTTCACGTCACGTCTGCCCAGCCAGAGACGGTTCACGTCACGTCTGCCCAGCCAGAGACGGTTCACGTCACGTCTGCCCAGGCAGAGACGGTTCACGTCACGTCTGCCCAGGCAGAGACGGTTCACGTCACGTCTGCCCAGCCAGAGACGGTTCACGTCACGTCTGCCCAGCCAGAGACGGTTCACGCCATGTATGCGCCGCCTGAGCCCTCAGTGACCGCGACACTGGCCATTATGGCCACAGCCATGTGGTGTGTGTGGGCTGCGCACCACAGTAGGTCCCCTGATGGGACCATGGCCACGCCGCCATGGCCGCCTGAACTATCTGGTCCGCCCTGGCCGCCCGAAGGGTCTTCTCCGCCGTGGCCGCCCAAAGGGTCTTCTCCGCCGTGGCCGCCCGAAGGGTCGTCTCCTCCCTGGCTGCCCGAAGGGTCGTCTGCAGTTCCTGCTCCGCCCTGGTCGCCCACGCTTCACGACCCAGGTCCGCCATTATAATGCCCTGGTCCCATTCCCCTGCACGGACCTGGCCCTCCATCCCTCCCCCAAGACCGCCTCCGCTTCACCACCCTCCTGGACTTTTTTTTTTTTTTTTTTTGGATGGGCGTCGGGAGCCGCCCATAGGGGAGGGGCTATGTCACGGTGTGGGTTTTGTGTCTTGTTCCTTGTTCCTGTCTGTCAGGTGATTCCCTGCTTGTCATGTGATCCTGCCATGTGTCTTGTCCCATGTTCAGCTGTTCCCCGTTATGTTGATTAGTCTTCCCAGGTGTTTCAGTTTAACCACGCCCCCTTGTTATCTTGTTTAGCTTGTGTTCCCTTGTATTTAAGCCCTGTGTTTTAGTTCAGTCCTGGTGAGTTCTTGATGTTGTAACGTTTGCTGTTGTCTCCTTGTTCCTGTCCTGAGTTCCCGGTTCCTGTTCTGAGTGTTCTGTCGTGTACCCTGGATTACCTGTTTGTTTATTAAAGTGCTTGCGATTGGATTCACTCTCCACTTCATTCCTGCCTGCATCGTTACAACTGTAGTCACTTGGACTATTTAAACGATGTCTTTACTAACTTTTCTGGGCCGGCAGATGAAATTACATAGCAGCCTATGAGCCACCATAGTGAGCCAGCTCTCAGATTTCATAAAAAATATCTTAATTTGTGTTCCGAAGATGAACGAAAGTCTTACGGGGATGGAACAACATGAGGTTGAGTAATTACTGACTTTAATGAAAATGAATGAATACTAGCTGGTTAGTTAAAATTATTTGATCAACATTCAGGGATTGACTTACCTTCTGTAATGTCCCTACCTACCCTGGTATACAAAATATATATTACATATATTTTGTTTTAATCATTCCCTCTTTGGGACCTGAGCTCCCCTAATATCAGAATCTTAAAATCGCCCCTGCAACAACTTCACCCGGAATGTGATTTCAACCAAGGAGATCCCACAGCAACAATCTGCACCCCGGACACTCTATAGCTAAGGTCCTGCTTGTAAGACAACATCTTGAAATGTATTGTGTAAATCACTTAGTTAAGGCTAATAATCCTTAATGGCTAGAGCTCATTTCAACATGCAGGTTTGAGTCCAGCTTGCAAAATGGCCTTGTTTAGTAATTCCTAAGCTCCTTTCCTTTCTCGACTGCCCTCTGTCAAAAATAAATGCAGTAAAGATAAAATGTTTATATAATCATTTCCCTTGACAGAAAAGGGAATCAATGTTTCCTTCCAAATTATGCGCTGCAGAGCTTTTATATAAATGACATGGAATGTAGAATTATATATTTATCACAGTTATCAAGAGAAGATAACTGTGACGGCAGAGGTAATGGTGCAAACATATACAGAGTATGGCAGGAATATGTAAGTGCAAACTTCAAAGGATAAAATCAAGTCAATGTAGAAACAAGTTAAGATGTCATCCCAGATGTCGATTTTCAGCCGATTTCAGTTGTAAGCTGCATTAACATTAACAAGCTGACTTTAGGAATTTTTCTTATTTCGTGAAGAAGGTCCTCGCAAAGAAATCATCATTTTAGGGGGTCCTTCCGTTTCATATTTTGAACAAAGAATTGTTTAATGAAAAATTCTATCATTAGAATCAAAGTACTGGGCAAATTAAAGAGGCATCTTGGGGACTACTTGCATTTAGAGAAGATGAATCAACACATCTCTGAAAGCATTTTTAGATCCCTCCACTGGGTTTCCAAGGGTTTTAACTGCTAAACCAAGACTGAACAGGACAGGAGAATGTACTAAAGAGAAAGTAAGGATACACAGTGCGTTGTTGGAAGAAGATGGAACACTTGGTCTGCAAATGTGATAAATGATATAGATCCCAAAGTATTTATATATACTTTAAAAGGAGCTCCAGACAGACAACAAAAGACTATGATGATAAAGAACCTCAATCTTCTCATCCTCTTTTAGCCCTGTGGACTTCAAAAGCTTGTCTGTGTCATGCATCTTGATCCCATCTACACTGACCCTACAAAAGGGGTTAACCAGCCCACTGCTGTAGAAGCACTATGTCTATTCTGAGATCTTTGAAAACAGCTCCTGGATCTCAGTGAACAAAACATGAAGGTTTTATAAATACCTGCAAGCCCACCTAAAGAGCAGACTAGGATATATAACTCTGTTTTAAAGAGTTTCAGGTCTTGCTCTGTTTAAACTGTTTTTGCTTTTAAAATAGTTCACTCTAGTATATTATGAGTAGTTTTATTATGATGTTAGGATACATTTGTGACCTGGATTCATAATAAGGCCAATGGGAGGTTGATATGGGAGCTTCAGGCATACACTACCATTCAAAAGTTTGGGGTCGGAAAGATTATTATTTTTTAAATGCGTTTCTGATGCTCATAAAGGCTGCATTTATTTAATAAAAAATACAGTATAAACTGTAATATTGTGAAATATTATTATACATTTATATTTTAATATTTCAAAATACTATAATACTCCTGTGATGGCAAAGCTGAATTTTCAACATCGTTACTCCAGTCTTCAGTGTCACATGTTCCATCAGAAATCATTCTAATATGCTGATTTGCTGCTCAAGTAACATTTCTTGTTATTATCAATGTTTGCAACTTTTTACACTTTCATTAGTGACTAGTGAGACTAGTGAGTTCTAGTAAGACTAGTGAGAATGACTAGTTTAGGACTAGTGAGACTAAGGCCCAATCCCAATTCACCCCTTGCCCCTACCCCTTGGCCCTACTCCTCCGTTTTGCGCGTTCCCGTGAAGGGGTAGGGTTGTCTCGATTCTCTTTTGGTTGGAGGGGTTGGGGTAAGGGGAAGGGCCAGATAGCCCTTGAAACGAAGATTTTTCGGGACCACACTTCAAACGAAGGGGTATGAGAAATGTACCTGCATACACCGGCTATAAAGGCAACATGACTGCCAATAATCATTTTCTTTATGTCGCATTCAATCTTGTGTTCATATTTACGGTCATGTTCTTCAAAGAAACGGTTGCAAAAAAAAAAAAAACGCTAAAGTTCGTTAACAATATGACGCGTGTAAAAAGCAAAAGTTTGAAGTGAAGTGGATGCGCGATTGAGGCGAATTCGCATTGAGGCCCCGCAAGATTTCCAGACGCGCATAACCGCGTCTTAACATTGAAATCACTCGCGCCAGACGCTCTATTCGCGTTTGGTGTTAACGCAGCATTAGGCGTCGAAGATATCGTCATCTCCGTTGTTTTCTGCGAACTTCAGAAGAAAAATGCAAAAAAATAGCTGTAACTCACGCAAGACTACGGCTGACGACGGCATCTTGGAAGTTTGTGATAAACATTGGCACATCTCCTGTGACGTAGGCGCTAGCAACGACGTATAATGACGTGTAACGGTGTAGTAGTGGTGTCCCATTTCTTAGGGGAATATTTTCACCCCTACGCCTTGCCACTCTGTTTCAAGGGGCAAGGGGTAAGGGTTAGGGGTAGGCGAAGGGGTATAAAATATAATTGGGATTGGGCCTAAGACTAGTAGGTTCGTGAGAATGTGACCAGCAATGTGAATGAATTAGTATAAGCATACCTATAATAATAATCAAATGTCTAAATTAAGATAACATCTCCTCAACTGTGATCAGCATATAATTACAATCAGTCTACATTTGAGACCTTCTTTTAATTGGTGTCAGATCAAATTAATAACAGAGCCAATCTAAAGTAAATTAAAGCTTTTAAGACAGTCTCTTCAGAAGCAGAGGAAAAGATATACATGTACGCAGGGAATCATTGCCCATTCTACTAAATTCAGTGGTAACACTTCAGTTGAGGGTCCAATTCTCACTATTAACTAGTTGCTTATTAGCATGCATGTCACTAGCGTATTGGATGTTTATAAGTACTTATAAAGCACATATTAATGCCTTATTCTGCATGACCATATTCTACATTCTTCAACCCTACCCAATACCTAAACTTAACAACTACCTTACTAGCTATTAATAAGCAGTGAATTAGGAGTTTATTGAGGCAAAAGTCATAGTTTATGTTAGGTAATATGAGAACTGGACTCTAAACTAAAGCCTGACAGATTCAGCTGTTGGATCACTGGGTGGATCTAATAAGTTTAAGCTGGTTAAGTTGGTGAAGTGTGCTGTTCACTCACCACTCAAAGTCATGTGCTCTGCAGATGCAGGGTTCTGCAGAAAGGATCCTGGAGTTGTCCCATCCCACCATGCAGTAGTTTCCAGGACGACGCTTCATGTAGATCTGCTTTTGGCCCATTATGCATGGCTCACCCTAAGAAAATATTAAAGTCAGCTACAATTTATTGCCCCCTCCCCTCCCCTCCCCTCCCCTCCCTTCCTTCCCTTAAAAATAAATAAAAAAAAGAAAATCACCTGGTTATGCAGGTGCCAGGTTTGATAGTCTCCCTCTGTGCACCTTCTGGTAAATATGGACTTGTAGTCAATTTTGATAAGCTGCCATTCAGACCGGTGGCTGAAGTGTCCAAAAAACCTGCCAATAGACAAAGAAAGGATTAACTCTCAAACTACTCACTCATTTTCAAGTGAACCAGGAGACCTTCATTAGCTGGTTCAGGCGTGTAATGTATGCATTGGAATTAAACTTTGCAAAAAGGTACATCTCCAGAGGCCGGGCAGTCCTGGGTTACTTCATTAGCTATGTATAAAATTGCTCCCTGTATTCTATAAAGTGCACGATATAGGGTTAATAGTATTATCTGAATTCAGAGTGAACAATTTAATGGCCCATATCGTTCACTCTTGTAGAAATGCACTCTGATATATAATATACTGTCTTGACTAACTTGGATAATGCAATTAATAAATAAATAAATATGCAATTGTTCATATTTGTTTATTCTTATTGACAGTTCTTTAATTCTATTATTTTTAATCATGACATTTTAAGCATGGCAAACAAACAGAACAAAGATTTACAATGTTAATAAAGATAGTTACAAAGTAAAGTTATAGCGAAGACAATAATGAGACAGCCAGACACAGTATATCCAGAAACACCAGAAGAAATACATATACCAGACCTTTGCCTAACGACATAAAACATGGGCTCTATAACCACTGTAACTGGCCAAGGTCCGCCCACTAAAACTGTTTTGTTTTTTAGTCTGTAGTCGTGACTGAGGCTGAGACTAGGTAGCACCAACAGCTCTGTAGATCTTTATGCAGGATTCCAGTGTTAGCTATAGATTATTTTTAACAATAAACCTGATCATTTCCATTCTATCTTATCCAAAACTGCAAGGATTCTTTAATGTGTTTTTAAAGTAATAATTAAAAAGTACAAAATGACCCTGTTAAACTAGATACACCATCACTGAGACATAATGAGAAATGCTGTTGGTTCACTGAGACTAACAACATTAGCTTAGGAGGAATCTGATTAATTAACCTTTTCTCATGAGTGTATCTCTTGAACGAGCAGAGCTCTATAGAGGAATCTATTCGAAAAATAGGACATAATGAGGATGCACAGGCTGTGTGAGATGGCGATCAAAAACAAACCTCTATATACTTACGTCATGATGTGATTTTCTGCACCTGCCTCCACCAAAACACCATCCACGAACAGCGGCATGGCTGAGAAACTGTGCCGAGTCCACTGACGACCTTCATCGAAGCTGATCCTACATCGAGATGTTCAAATGTCAGTGGATGACAAAACTTCAAATAGAAGAACGAATGTCATGAGGGTTTAGAATAGTGTTAAGTTTGTCAGATATGTTTTAATTTAGCATTACTGTGTCAAATGTCCAATTTACTCTATTTAGTCAACCTATCCTGTTTCTGTTTAAACGTTTTTTTCAAAAGTGTTTTGTTTTAAAAGATTTTTAAAAGTCTAGAAATTAGGGATGTGCCCAAAGCCAAATACTTTATTTGGAAATGCACAGATAAAGGCTTTAAAACAAATAAAAAATTCTGCCTACAAAAAAATAACAGATTATATAACAGATTATTATACATAATTATACATATACATATTATATGCTAGATGGATGTCTTTAACCGTTGCACTCGCATATTTTGCAGCCTCTCTTTCTCTCTCGCATGACGGCTTTCTAAAAATGCGGCTCTCAAAAGTAGTTCAACTTTTTAAAAAACGTGTCTCTGGATCTTGCACTTTTTTTTTCTTCTGGTGTTATTATTTTTCACAGAACACATTTTTGCTATTAAAAAACTTAGGGAGACGCAGGTCAGTGGAACGAAAAAAGCGCAAAGTATAGAGACGTGTTTTTAAAAAAGTTGAACTCCTAACTTGAGCTCCGCATTTTTAGAATGCTGTGTCATGTGCAAAACATTGCAAGAGACACAAGCTTAACAGTTAAAGATGGCCGTCTGGCGTACGTTTACATTGAAAAAGAATGGGAAAAAACAGAAACAACATGAAAAAAAAAAAAGTTTTTGACATATTAGGTAGGAGGGAGTACAAGCAAGTAAGAGCTGGAGAACTTTCTTCCTGAAAGTTTGATCATGATACTTTCTGACAGCTTATCAACATCATTTCACAGGTGCAAACAGTATAGTATCATGTGTGACAAGGTCGCAAGGAAAGGACTGAAGCGTGATGGCAAAGTCGCCTCCAAGTTGTCTCCGGTCTGCTAAAAGCAACAGTCTGAGGCAGTGTTGACATGTATCCATTAAGAGAACATGCAGTCAGGGCTGTTATTTGAAGTCATACTTGCAGGAAATGACACGACTGCCCTCCACAGTTGTGACTCCACTTACTGTCTTGCTTGAGTTGTTTAAGAGAACTAAAAAATGAAGCTGCCACACTTCAGTGGGCCTAAAACTAAAGCCAAACGCTTTGAGTGATAAGAGAGAAAAGATTTAAGACTCTGGAGGATTAAACATCACTGAAGCAAAACCAGGGAGGGCCAATTTGAAGGAGGAACCAATGTGTGAACTCAGGGGGGATAAGTGGGAGGCTTTAATATGGAACACTTCCCATGGTTCGTCACATAAAAACTGATTCCAATCTGCTATTTGGCAGCCTTTGTGTCCTGCTGTTTCATTTTTATTCTTGTAGGAAGCATTGTTCGACCCACACCAAGGTGTTTTTTTTTTTTCCTTCAAAGATCTCAATAACACAGAACTGACACAGAGTGCCGACCGAAGCAAGTGAAGCAGGAATTTCACCAAACCAGCATGAATAAACCTGGCAGAATCAAACTTATTTTCACCTACCAAAGATGTCTAGTGGGCACAGTGGGCTGCTTCACGGCAACCAAAGCTCCACCTTTGTCCAAAAACCACACGTTGTGCTCTTCTTCAAAAATCTGCATCATGGGAAGAACAAAATTTAGTTATTTTCATGTTATTGAACAAATCGGAACAAAAGGGGCTTTCGCACCGGGTAGTTCTAGGAACTAGCCACCAGGGTGGTTCTCAGAGAACTAATGGTTTCCTTATGAACATTTTCCTGGTTGCATTCGCACCGTCAGTAGGAACTCTGAAGTGATATAAGCCGTGCTTGTTGTTGTGACTTTTATTTTGACGGCGCAGTGGACCTTTATTTTGACAGCGATGAGAATGCCAGCCTGAGTCACACAGTGCTCGCATTCTCCATGTTCATTAGTTTACGGTCTGTCAAACAGTCCAGTCTAATACGTTATTAGATAGAACTGTTATACATAGAAAGTAGACAGTACATGAAAAGGTATTGGCGTTTGCCGTGTGGTGGATGTCCAGTGTTGCTAGCTGAGCAGAAATACATAATAATGTTTCGCTTGGTCCCCTCAAAGTTGCGTTGGATTTTCTCCCTTAGCGTAAAGGTTGAGAGGTCCATCTATTACTGTTTCCATGTACGTAGTTTGTGGAGTAAATATATAGGCTATAATCTATGTGATTACACAGCTTTTTTTTAAATGGCGGGTGCTGGTGTTTCGTGTGTGTTCGGCCAATCAGCGTACACTTACGTCACTGGTAGTTCCTATAGTGCTGGTTTAGACCCTACTCTGAAGTAGGAGCTAAATTAGTTCCTCCTAAAGGAGTTCATAGAACTAAAATCATTCCTAGTTCCTGTGGTGCGAACACGCCGAAATCCGGGTACTTCTGCCAATGGTTCTAGGAACTATGAAAAGGTTCTTCCGGTGCGAAAGCCCCTAAAGGTAGTTTGCATATTAAACAAATTTGAGTACTTTCCTTGCAAACAAATGCCAAATTTACACTGCAAAGGCGGCACAGAAGCGCTTCTGAAGTGGCAATTAGGTGTCTTTACACAGACTGCTTAATGCTGCTCATAAATGCATTTACACAACAATTTTGACTGCATATTGTTATACTAGGGGCTGAGGTGGATCAGGGCAGGTATAATTTAGTCTGGCTTTCATGCTGCATTGCGTCTTTACACAAAATTTTGAGCAGGCACAGAGCAGCCTTAACTCAGCTGTGTAAAGATGCCTTTTAGTTTTTTATTCTAGCTTTTGCACTCTGGTTTAACCTTTTCGGTTTTGCAATTATTGGCTCTTTCATGAGAATTGTGTTTTTGCTGATTTTTATGTCCCTTTGGGTAAAAAACTAAATCAAATCTGTTAAAAAGTTAAATGAAAATGTACACTATCAGTCAAAAGTTGAAACTATGAAATAACAGAATGGGAATTATATAGTGTGTGTGTGTGTGTGTGTGTGTGTGTGTGTATATATATATATATATATATATATATATATACTGTATATATATACACTCACCTAAAGGATTATTAGGAACACCATACTAATACTGTGTTTGACCCCCTTTCGCCTTCAGAACTGCCTTAATTCTACGTGGCATTGATTCAACAAGGTGCTGAAAGCATTCTTTAGAAATGTTGGCCCATATTGATAGGATAGCATCTTGCAGTTGATGGAGATTTGTGGGATGCACATCCAGGGCACGAAGCTCCCGTTCCACCACATCCCAAAGATGCTCTATTGGGTTGAGATCTGGTGACTGTGGGGGCCATTTTAGTACAGTGAACTCATTGTCATGTTCAAGAAACCAATTTGAAATGATTCGAGCTTTGTGACATGGTGCATTATCCTGCTGGAAGTAGCCATCAGAGGATGGGTACATGGTGGTCATAAAGGGATGGACATGGTCAGAAACAATGCTCAGGTAGGCCGTGGCATTTAAACGATACCCAATTGGCACTAAGGGGCCTAAAGTGTGCCAAGAAAACATCCCCCACACCATTACACCACCACCACCAGCCTGCACAGTGTTAACAAGGCATGATGGATCCATGTTCTCATTCTGTTTACGCCAAATTCTGACTCTACCATCTGAATGTCTCAACAGAAATCGAGACTCATCAGACCAGGCAACATTTTTCCAGTCTTCAACTGTCCAATTTTGGTGAGCTTGTGCAAATTGTAGCCTCTTTCTCCTATTTGTAGTGGAGATGAGTGGTACCCGGTGGGGTCTTCTGCTGTTGTAGCCCATCCGCCTCAAGGTTGTGCGTGTTGTGGCTTCACAAATGCTTTGCTGCATACCTCGGTTGTAACGAGTGGTTATTTCAGTCAAAGTTGCTCTTCTATCAGCTTGAATCAGTCGGCCCATTCTCCTCTGTCCTCTAGCATCAACAAGGCATTTTCGCCCACAGGACTGCCGCATACTGGTTGTTTTTCCCTTTTCACACCATTCTTTGTAAACCCTAGAAATGGTTGTGCGTGAAAATCCCAGTAACTGAGCAGATTGTGAAATACTCAGACCGGCCCGTCTGGCACCAACAACCATGCCACCCTCAAAATTGCTTAAATCACCTTTCTTTCCCATTCTGACATTCAGTTTGTTAAGGAGATTGTCTGGACCAGGACCACACCCCTAAATGCATTGAAGCAACTGCCATGTGATTGGTTGATTAGATAATTGCATTAATGAGAAATTGAACAGGTGTTCCTAATAATCCTTTAGGTGAGTGTATATATATATATATATATATACATACACACACACATACATACATACATACATACATACATATGAATCTTGATAATTTAACATTGTTAAATTAAATGAGTACAGATTTTTTTAGTACAGAGGTGTGAAGCAGCCATACCTGTCTCCAGTTATTGCCAGCGTCTGATGAAATGAACATAGCCACATTATTGTAAGACAGTTCGGAGCCAATATTTCCTAGGAAATAAATTTAAAAAAAAACATTTGTGTTAAATAATGAAACAATGTAAAAACCAGCATGCCACATTCAAAATCCATAAACCAACAAATATGTATTTATATTTGAATAAGCAGCCTTTGTAATTGAGGTCAGGCAGTATGGTTCAATATTTGCTCAATTCATGCTCATACAAGCTCAATATATACACAACATGCATAAACACACATATACAAACACACTCAGCTCTGACTGCAATGTTCCCTCACATCCTGACAAAAACAATGATATGCACTATCATTAAAATATTTTTTAAAGTTTTTGAGTCTCTATTGCTCACCCAGGCTGCATTTATTTGATCAAAAATACAGTAAAAACAGAAACATTGTGAACTATTATTACAATTTAAAATGATTGTAAACTATTCTAATATATTTTAAAATGCAATTTATTCTTGTAATGCAAAGCTGAATTTTCAGCACCATTACTCCAGTCTTCAGTGACACATGATCCTTCAGAAATCATTCTAATATGATGATTTTTTACTCAAGAAACATTTATTATTATCAGTGTTGAAAACAGTTTTGCAGCTTAATATTTCTGTAGAAACCATGATACTTTATTTTCAGGATTCTTTGATGAAAAGAAAGTTCAAAAGAACAGCATTTATTTGAAATCAAAATCTTTGTAACATTCTAAATGTATTTACGGTCTCTCTTGATCAGTATAATGCATCTTTGCAGAATAAAAGTAGTTAAAATATTTACTCAAACACTTCTAATCATCCAAGGGCAAATGGTCTGAGCTACTGTATATTATCCACACTCATTTTATATCTGTAAACTCTTACTGCATGAAAACAATTGTCAAATTTTTGTGAATTTTAGGAGAAACATCTGAGTCAGTGTTCTGAAGCTCTACAAGAGAAAGTTCTGAGCAACAAAATTTCCCTCTGGGAACGACTCTGAATTACACTAGAGCGAACGAAAAAGATAAGGAAAGAGTGCTGCATATTCACAGATGAACTGATACTCTTGTGTAGTTTTGTTGCGTCGATGTTGTTTTACGCCTACGCACACAAACATGATGACTAGCGTATAACCGCCTGCAGTCGCCTCTGCTGTGTGCTGTTGCCCTGTCTTCTAAGACTGTCAGAATGAACTGAGAGGAAGTGACTGTACGTCCTTGAGTTGCCTGTGAGAAATTAGTTTATTTCCTTCGAGTGAAAACTTTAAAGTCCCACTCCGATCATATTTTGAGCTATTTTTAAACATTCTCAGTGGTCTTTAAATGATGATTATGCCGTTTTTAGCCAAAATCACAAAACCTGTGCCGTTTTCTGGGACTTCGCTTCAGCAGAGCGGCAGTAGCTCATTAGCAATTCGCCTCTGCGTTGTGGGCGGAGCCGTTGGCTGAAGCGAGATACATAGGCAGCAACAGCCTCTTTCTGTCTTTCTTTCTTTCTGTCAACACAGAAAACATTTCATCACTGGATAGTTTTTTTCGTTTAATTAAAGTGTTGTTTTATGTCAGCTGAATGTCCGGAACGCTTTTCAGAGAAGATAAGGCAACTTTTTTAGCACAATTCACACCCAGCGGCAATTCAGAAAAAGAAAAAAAAAAACTCCGAATGCTCCACATGAAACTTTGGTCTTCCGACCTTTTACCGCCGTGTCGATTTATTTTGATTAATATGTGCGAGGGAGAGAGAGCAAGACAGCGCTTAGTTTGGAGACGGTGAGGTCTTGTTTACATTTTCGCCTGGCTCCGAAGACAGAGAGTGCGCGCGCGCGCGTCCGGGTCTCTCTCTCTGCTCGTTCTTTCAGTTATAAACATGTCCTGTCACAAGCGCAGCAGTTCATCTACATTACTCACCGATCAAATAAGACTTTGGCGGGACAAAAATTCACTTTGGCGGGCGCTAAAACAAGTTCAATGCAGGAAAATTCATGCGTGAATTTAACTGAGTAGTAAGTTACATGACCATGCACTCGCACAAATGCGACCACATAAAATTTTAACTCGCACATTCTCAAAAAATGGTCGCAGTCTGGAACCCTGGAACGTAATCCATTCATCTCTCACAGCAACATGTTTTGGTAAAGCATGAAAGCTAATACCAATATCTCTCCTCTTAGCATTGCAACCCGCTACCGCACATAGGTATTGATCCGCCATCGTCTTCTCTACTCCTCAGAACCTGACCGGGCGGGCGGGCGACCGGGCGGGCCCCGCCCAGTGGAGTTACTACGTCACAACTCCAGTCTATTTTAGCCGGCATTTTAGCGTCTGCTACTGATTCACAGCCATTTGAATGCAGAAATACTCAGAAATACAACTTTGAGCTTATTTTTCTCAAGATATGTCCTCTAGCATAAGAAAAATGCCACAAGAACATGTTAACACCTAGAAAAACATGATTTTCATCGGAGTGGGTCTTTAACAGCAAACAGGAGATGTGAAATGAGAGAGATGTTTATGTTTAGAGAAACCCTGTATATTTAATAAATGATTGCACTTGAGGTGATTTCATGACAAATATTTAACACCTGGCCACCCATTAAAGTACAACACAAATGAGAAATGAGTTATGACACTATCAATGTTGAAAGGGAAGTGTTACCCTGGAAATCCAGAGTTCTCGCGAGAGCTCAAGCTGAATTTGCTCAGCGAGTTTACTCTGGCGTCGAGTAATGATGCTCATTAAATATGCCCTTGTATCCGAGCTGCACCAATCACATCGGGTTATCTGATATAGGCGGGCCAGAGGCGAGCTAAACAGATGACGACAGCGCTGTGACGTCGAAGTCATTAGTAAACATTGCAAGATGGCTATGGATGAACACCAGTTGTTTGAAACGGCTTTGGCCACTAGAATGAACGAGTTTGACTTGGATTTTTATCTAAAAGAGGAACAGAAGACGGCGCTCGAATCGTTCCTTTGCAAGAAGGACGTTTTTGCTGTTTTGCTGACCGGATACGGCAAGAGTCTAATCTACCAGTTAGCTCCGCTGGTAGCTAAGCGTATGGGGCTTGTTGTGATTGGTCGTGGTGTTATCCAATTGCGTGCAGTGAGATTTTCAAATGCATGCTTGGTGCCGCCCCTCGAGCTGGCCGATTTTCATTAGTCGATGCCAGACCATTAATTTTTCAGATTTAGGTCTGGATTTCCAGGCTAGGGAAGTGTAACAAAACCTGCACAAGTGAGATTTAAATTTGGCTAGTCACTTCTGCTAGTTAGCAAATTAAGCATTAAAAGACATTCAAGCTGCTCATTATCAGATTGGATATTAAAATTCTCTAAAATTCTAAACCTGCATGACTTTTTTCTGCAGAACACAAAAGAAGATATTTTGGAGAATGATTGACTTCCACTGTATGGACATTTCATTATTTTATGCTCCACGGAGTTGACATCCGACAGAATTTTCTATTGTGGTTCGTTTTTGTAATTTAGGGTGAACTGCTCATTGCAAAGCTGAGAGGAATCAAATGTCAAATCACTTCTTCAATTGATGCCAAAAACCACTTTCAACACCAACTAACAGGACACATCTCTGACTGCGAACAGCAAAAGCTCTGGTCTGAAAGCATTCTTACTGACCAGCCTGAAGTATCGAGCAACATTTTAGTTTCTCACAAACACGCCGACACACACAACAGCAACCGAACATGACAGTCCCACACATGTCGCTCAGGTTTTCCATTTACCTGTAGCCACGATGACTCCCGGCGCCGAGCTCTTGGTGGAGATGGAGCCTGAGAGGTACGGGTTCTCTGACATCTGCAGTTGTAGGTGCAGCGAGCAAAACGGCTGAGCAGAGAGAAAGAGACACATCCTCCATTAGCCACAACAAAGCTATTATGTAGTTGTCAATCAAAGCAAGCCAACGTGATCCCGCAGGCATGAGAACGTCTAAGACAATAAGCGCACAGGCAGTGCTGTGTTGGCCATATTGTAGGTGACTTTATGCTTAATATTAAACAATTCATGATATAGAAACAACTCCCATAATTCACTGTCATGACCCAGGAGTACCATGGATAATGCAGTGTGATCTATTGTGTACTGGGTACTGTTAATCTTGTGGTCGGATATCTGCATGTAAACAAAATAACAGCTCAGGTAAATCAAGGAAATACATCTATGAAGCAAACCTAGCCAATCATGTTAAAGGACGATAGAGGACAACGCTGCAAAGAGATACTATGCTTATCAAGGCAACACATGTAGAATTTAGAAAAATACAGCTGTTGCGAGAATAATCGGATGTAGAATATTCCATATTTGATATTTTCCCAAATATCTAAAGTTCAAACCATAAAGGCCAGATTTTTGGTAGACGATACAAAACAAAATGGCAATGCTTCTATTAGATTAGTAGGTGTTTGGCTGTTAACACAGTCACCTGCAAACCAATTTGCAGAGGATAAACAATGTGATTTGATGTTTTATAGGTGTAATTATCAACACAGACGATCACCCCTGTCTCTGCACACGTCTGCTAACATTTTATCATATCATTTCGGAGTTTTGACTCATTGATGCGTTTTGTTTGCTTGACATGTTTTTTAATTAACTTTGAGCATCTCCCTGGGTGCAGAAACACTGCACAATGATGTCCTGAGTTGTGAATTTTTGTATAAGTTTCCAAGTTTGTGTGTCATTCTATTACACTTTCCCAATAAGGAAGTTGATTTCCCGAAGTTGAAAGCACTATACACTGTGGCATGCCGTGACTCGTCAAAACTAAATCGTGGCCATTATAATCATCTGTACTACACGGGAAGCAGTCAATGTACATATAATAATGTAAATAATACATCAGTCCACTTTATTTTGACTGCTATTAAATGACTGCTCTGGTTGTATAATTTTAGTAATCTTCTGTTTTTCAGTTGTAGTTAAACTATCATACACTATTATTTGGGGTTAGCATTTTTTTTTTTTTTTTTTTTTTTAAGCCAGGATGCATTAAATTTATCAAAAGTGAAAGTAAAGACTTATACATTGTTACAAAAAATCTATTAGTTTCTATTCATTAAATAATTCTGAAAAAAAAATCATGCTTTCCATACAAATATTTAGCAGTTGTCAACATTGATAATCATAAGAAATGCACCAAATCAGCATATTAGAATGATTTCTGAAGGATCATGTGACACTGAAGACGAGTGATGATGCTGAAAATTCAGCTTTGACATCACAGGTATAAATTACATTTTAAAACATATTAGAAAACAGCTATTTTGAATCTACTGTTACTGTTTTACTGTATCTTTAGTCAAATAAATGATGAGCATAAGAGACTTTTTTTATTACCACCAAATTTTTGAATGGTATGTATTTTACTATTCTAAAATAGCCCATGCAAAGTCAATTTCATAGCATTTCCAAATAAAGTGAAATTTGATTTAATTTTAATATTGCTGAAGTAGCCTCAAGCTTACAGCTGATTGGTCCGTGTTAGTAAATATTCAGAAATAGCAAGTAGAAACTAGACAGCCTCAAGCCGTGACTTGTACAAGTATGTGTATTTGAAATAAAGGGCATGTGTGATGTTTTATTACTGAGTGCAATTGTGGGTACATGTTATTTATCCAACAGTGAAAAGATAACATGAAGTGGGGTATGGCATTGTTGAAAGTGCTATCCTTACCATACGGGCTAATTGCCTTTTATAGTCATTACCGGCAAAAGACAGGGATTTGACATTAAAACAGAGAAGTAACTCTCCTAGGACCTCCAACATAACAAAACAAGAATTATACCTGCTCTCCACATGCAAGAAATTGTACTTTTCATCCCCTCAATGGATGGCTTGACATTATTACGTGGACGGCAAAGGCAACAGGATTTCAAGTCAATAATTGTAAGGGTTATAGGAGGCTATGAGAGTGTCAAACAAGAGAACTATTACAGTCAACTCAGATTCAAGTCTCTTCAATCTGCAGGGGCTCTGTCTGTATTTCAGCCTTCATTTTTTTTCTTCTGCATCTAAACATGTTGCCGCTACTAAATTTTCATGGTTCCCTATGTGTATCCAAGACCCTAAAACTAGTTTTCATTTAAAAATAATAATAATAATAATAATAATAAAATATATTACTTGATTTACCTACACAAGGAAAATCTAATATCCTTTTATGCAATATTATGCATTACAGAGTCTGTAGCCTTTAATCAAATTATTTGGAGAAACAAAATTTCCTTGTGAGAATTAGACAGTTAAGCTAAGTGCATGCCAACAAGAGATATTTCCTACATTTCCTTGCATATTCTTTTGTGTACCCATAAATAACAAAATAAAATAATAAGAAATTGTTTTTAGTAATAATTAATATGATTTGATCAACTTGGACAAATTTACCAAGTTAAAGGAATAGTTCACTCACTATTAAAAATTGTAATACAATAAAACAAATGAAGAAACAAAATTCTAAATGAAAATTTGTATTGTGGCGATTTATTGTTCATTTAATTTTACTTTATTTTTAATTTTATAACACTCACAATGTATAAAATGTATTTTAGTAATGATTAACATGAGATAAATAAATAATTCACTGACTAATGAAATGAAATGAAGTGAAATAATAAATGAAATGAATTAGCCAACCCACATCTTTATTTCTCTCTCTCACTTCCTTACCAGCACACAATGAATGGGATTTCCAGCCAGGTCAGTAGCAGGCGCCTGCAAAAGCCTCCAGTCGCGGCCCTTGTTGTAAGTAATGTACGTCTTCACCTGGTTCTCCACCTTCCTATTAGCAATGAGCATGCCTTCAATCCCTGCTACCTGGGAACAAGGGGGAAGAAATACAATACAAATATGAACATCTATATCCATGGTTACAGCTCTTTCGACTGTCATCTAAAAAAGCCTCTTAATTACGCAGTATCTAACGCCCACTCTATGATAGCTCAAGCTAGCTGACATGTTCCAGACAATTTCAAGGTATTCCTCTAGCTGACAAGCATCTAACCCACAGCCAGGCTGCTCATCCTTGGCTTGAAACAAGTCCAAACTTAGCAATATTGAATCGTGACAGTGGTGCTAGCGACCGGTTTAAATTGCTCCCGCTAGCGAAGCCTGCTCTAAGGCAGGGTCCGAGTCTGTAAGTGGCACTAATAGGGACTGCATTTGACAGTGTCACAGTGACGGAGCCGCATTGGATGGACACGGCTAATGATGTCCCCCCCTCCGCTGGCCAGACATGTCAATCACAGTGGTAATTATTTATTATCCTTTAGCTTCCATCTCTCCATTCCAATGTTCTCCCTGGAAGAAGATGGATGTACTGGTTGTTGTAGAGTGGTTCATATTCAGCATGCTCTGCAAATCGGGTCACACTTCAGTGAGTGGATCAGCTGCTCATTCGTGTTTACAATGAATTAATCAGGGCTATGTGTTCAGCACTATGCAAACAATCAAAAGAGCAAACAAAGCAAAGATCTTTAGCCTAAAAACAGAGTAAAAGCCGAATGACCAAGAAAGTCTTGATGTTTTAACTGTTTAAGAAGCCATTTGGGATGCAACATACTGTATGTTGGTGACTTTTCAACTGGGAGGAAAAACAAATTGGAAGTCACTGGCAACCTGGGGAACTGACCTTCTACATCCGCTTATAATCAACTTTGAGACCAGTTGGTTAAAAGTAATAATAAAAATGGCTAAGACAATTTTATTCTGAGAAAGCAAACAATGAAACAATGATGTCCATAAACTTTTTGGGTCTATTGTACACTACACTCTTAGAAATAAAGGTTCTTTATTGGAATTGATGGTTCCATGAAGAACCTTTAAATGTACTCACACTCAAGTTGCTCCAAACCTGTATGAATTTCTTTCTTCTGCTCAACACAAAAGATATTTTGAGGAATATGGGTAACCAAACAGTTGATGTATTGACTTTCATAGTATAAAAAAAAAAAAAAAAAAAAAAAATTATATATATATTGAAGCCTGGTTACTGACATTCTTCTAAATATCTTATTTTGTGTTCAGCAGAAGAAAGAAACTCATACAGGTTTGGAACAACTTGAGGGTGAGTAAATGATGATAGAATTTTCATTTTTGGGTGAACTATTCCTTTTAACATCCACGGAAACTTTCCATTCCACAAAAAGGTTCTTTATAGTGCAAAAAGGTTCATTAGATTTTTTTAATCTGCTTCACACTAAGAAAAAAAAAAGAAAAAAAAAAGGGAACCTTTACTTTTAAGAGTGTCCCGTTCAAACGATTGAGGATGTTAAGATTATTTTCAAGTTTTTGAAATAAGTATCTTATGCTCACCATTTATTTGATCATTGTAAAATATTATTACAATTTAAAACAACTTTTTTCAAATCATGGCTGAATAAAAGTATTACTTTCTTTAAAAAAAATATAAAAAAATAAATACTGACCCCAAACTTTTGAACGGTAGTCTATATTTTAGCATTGCCAAATACTTTGCCAACAGAATGACATGCCGCTGATGCCAACACCAAAAAAGTTTGTGCAAATGGTGCCAGAATCAAAATATGCATTATTAATCATTACTGTTATAGAACTATATAAAAAGTAAAATAACCCCACTTCTCGCCGATCAATAAGCAGATAAATATGACAAACTTCCAGCCACAAACCGCGTCTAGGCTCCAACTGGAGTTTCAGTGAAAAAAGCCAGTTTTCAATAAGCAGTAATGAAGGCTGCTGCAATCTATTAGAGATATGGATGGACTGCTGATTCAGTATTGGCAGGGTAAGCGTGCATTGAGCCAGCCTTGGCACAGCAATGGGGAGGCGCATCATAACCAATGCATTAATGAAACCATCCTTGCTTGCACTCACTAATGGAGACTATTTTTAGCTGCTTGGACAAGGGGAGTGAATGTTTCAGTCCTCGACTTTTTTTGTGCTTTGTACAGGCTGCTAATTTTAAAGCAATATAATATAGTGTATGCTGAGAGCAACCATAGTCTGATGGTAATGTCTTACTGTCATGAAGGAAGAATGGTTTCCTTGAACTCAATTGGCAAATCTATTATTATAGAAAAACTACAGACAATGTTATTGGCCACAGACAGCTGGATCGATCTTGAAATACTGATACTTCCGATACTTAAGTTTTCTAGTGAGGATTTACCCTCACAAAATAATATTGATTGTGGCAGACTAGTGATTTTATTATTTAGTAAAAAAAATCATGCAAATTATATGGTTTCGATTAAATTATTACAATTAATTAAATATTAACAAAAAAAAAGTATATATACATACATATTCCGATATTTAGGTTATTGTTTGCAAGTATGTATTTACATTTGTAAGTAAATTTTTTTATAGACCTTGACAGGAATGAAAACGAGGCTGTGAGGGACAGACTTACTGTGTTTTCAATCGCATCCGCTTTAAAAAGCTGTATAAAGCTCCTATAGATCACTTATAATTTTCCACAGCTCATTGTTGTTGTTTTTTAAAACTTAAATTACTTGGAAATATATTTTTGCAGTGTTTCAGTGTTTCATTAAATAACAGTACATCCCACTGAAGAGATGTATGTCTATCCCTCACAGCCTCGCTCTCGTTAAAAATCAAAGATGGCGCTGCTGTGAATAAGATCTATTCACTTTAGTACTTGAAAAGAAAATATCTAACAGCCTATTACTACAACATAGAGAATTTAGCCTTATTAAAAGAAGCAAGCAAAGCAAAGCCATTGACCTGAAAAGGGTATAATGCAGACTACAGCTGAGAGGTGTTTAAAGAACATAACAGGAGAAACTGATTGAAAGGCAATTCACTTCATTCAGTTCCACTTGCCGTATGTTCTTCTCTTTTATGAGCTGATATTTATTTCTCTCATAGAAGTACAAAGCCTGTCTAGTAAGTCCTTTAGGCTGTTGCTTGACAATATAATAATGACCCCCAAGCTCTGTTGTCTTCACAAGATCTTTGAAACAACTAAAAGATTCCTAATTATTGAATTTATTATTATTATTATTATTATTAAAAAAACTTCTCTAGAAGTCGATATAAGTACCTATCCTACACAACTATTTGAAGGTTCTGATATGCATTAACGTTGATGCTAAATAAACAATGAAGACAATATTAATTTTTATGTGAGAATTGTACTGACAGTATTCCTTAACCGTGCTCGAGACACCAGCTATCATGCTCCAAAACACAGCAAAACTTAAGCTAGATTTCCTAGACGGAGAAAGTTGCAGTCTGTTTTCATGGTACAATGAACTCTTATCTCAAAAGATCAAGGGAAACTTCATTCCTTATTATAGGACCCCTTTAAAACGGGCTTGTACACGAAACGCGAGCAGTTCCCATTGAATCAGCAGCCTCTCCCCGCTAGCACCCCCTCGATAACATTTAACTACAACTCAATTTATCTCTCTGTCTTCATTGCTATCGTTCATTTATGCTTGTTAATTCCCCAGAGGCTTAAGATAATGTGGGCTATGCTTGAGTGCCTGGGCGAGAAGTGGCGTCTGACATGAATTCTAATGCAGCCTGAGGAGTAATGAGCATCTAGCATGAAGCCGTTGACTTGAAGGCTAATGTTAGCGTGTTAACAAGTTAGTGATGACGTTATGCCTCGTAAAGGTCGATCATGCTGTTGCCTCCGAGGCCACGGCTGGTCCTGACGTTTTCCAGGGCCAAGGTGAAGTACACCCCACGCGTGTCAGATATGTACAGGTTGTAGGTGTCGTTCTGGTTCCACTCCTGGACGGCGGTGAAAACCTGACCTTGATCTGTGCTCACAATATGCATGTCCTAGAAAAAGAAAGAAGGAGAAAAGACAGCTGAAGGGTGAGAAAAAAGAAAGCAGAAGTCATTAGTAAGGACCCCTGCTAGTTCTTGCCGGGCATGATCTACGGGATTACATGTTTGCGAAGAGCTCAGTTGAACATGTGTTTTAATGTATACCCAGCTGACCAAAGCTAGCCAACTGAAACGATGTTGTACTTCAGTCCTATAACTGGAGAAATGTGCAGAAATGTGCTTGGCATTGGTGACTAAAAACCTTAAATTTTGTGTAATCATTAATCCAAGCCAATAGGTGTAAGTATAAAAGCCAAAACCACTGTTGTATCAAGCGAGGTATCTGCAGGGGATTTGTAAGCTGATCAAAAGCTAATAATTATTAAATCCTAAAAATGCACAAATAAAATTCATAAATGATTTTCAAATAAACAATCAAAATAAAACAGGAACCCCGTATCTCCATATTTTGTATTTTTTTCTTCATAGATCATTTCGTTTGGTCTCCCGTTATATCAGTCTCTGGGTTTTGCAAATATTTAACCAATGAAAAGTATTAAAAATAGCTTGTGATTAAAACGTGTAACTCCACTGGCTCCGCAAATTGCCGGTTGGTAAAGCCTCAAAACTTGGGGGTGGGAGGAGTTAAGATGGATGGGCCAAAAAAATTATTGTGCCAGTTGTATTTTGCCTATGTCGCAATTTGAGGTAAATCCAGCCCTGTAACTGATTAAATATAACTAAATAAAACTGCAAATATTTTATTTTTAATCAATCTAATTCATTTGAAATGTTATGTAGCCTCTTACCTTTGGAAGGGAGTATTTGGGGATTTTGATGCGTACAAAATGTTCTCTTTGATAGGATACATAGTAGCTCGCTCTGCCAGTAGTCGTCACCTGAATGGGAAAAAAATAATCATATCTCATATCTCAGATATCAAATAACTGTCTTCAACACTGGAAGATCCACTGACAGTAAATATTGATTTGTCTTTGTACTCTGAAGAAAAGTTAAGAAGGGTTCAGTATGACCAACATCTTACATCACACAGTATGAGTAATTTTATATAACGCTGATGCTGTATATTAAAGGTATAGCGGAGGATCTTTCCAAATTTTAGATAAGACCCGCCCTCTCCACTTTTTGAAAAGTTTGATTGATTCACCAGAATGATTGACAATTAGGAGGACCAATAGCTTAGACTACCCACCAGGAAGTAAAACATCCTCCGCTATACCTTTAAAATATACACTCTAATATTGGCTTTGTCAAAAGTAACCTAACTGGCAACTCAGAGATGGGTAAATTTCGGACAGAACATGTTGGGTTAAACGTCTAAACGGTAGTGTATATACAGGTATAAATAATCGGAAAACGGCTATTCCGGTAATGGAAGTTGAGCAAATTAATTACTTTTTCAGATTTTAAATTACTAATTTGAGTCCTTAATAAACTAATAAAACAATCATTAAAAACATTTGGAGAAAAAACGATAGTTATTCTGCTATACTGCAGTATACAGTATATACTTTATTGTAAAGCGACCTTGAGTTTCCTGAAAGGTGCTACATAAAATAAACGTATTATTATTTATTTTATTATTATACAACAAAAGTTAAATTTTGTAATGCGTCTATCATGATATAGCAGAACATATCAGCATGTCTAGCAGTAGTATATAGACCTTATGTAGCCCCGCCCCCTTTTCAGCACTGCGCTCGTTGAGTTCTGTCTTCCGGTTTGTATTTCCACAGAATGAACCGCTCATTTTAAAATCTTCCAGGTATCCTAACATTTGTTATAACATCCACTTCAAACATCACAATGCCATGATAACTTTCGTTAACTCTACAATAAGGAAATCCACTTCACCAGCTAATTACTCTTCGACAGCGATGCCATAGAAATATTCAGAGCTACCACAAAAATGGCGCTTAAGGTCTATACTGTAATATCATCCAGCCCTAGCACAGTCATTTAATGAGATCCTGAGCTATTAACCTTCTGTCTTCTCCAGCACATCAAACAAAGCTGTAAATTCAGAAGGCTAATTCAGTAACGGAGAGTGTCTAGAACGGCTCGTTTAAAAGAATCTCCCCCTATGATTTGGAGGATACTGCATGGTCTGGATTTGTCGATGCCCTTTGCAGTTCAGGAGTGGAGTGGAGAGTGGTAAATATCTTGTAGGACAATCAATACCCTCATTATTCTCTGTCAAGAGAAATCTTTAATTCTCGCAAGCAACGCGGCTGCTCCCATCCCACTCCGAGGGGGATTGTTGGCGCTAATGATAGCGTGTGTAGCGAATACACACTGGTTGTTAGCATACACAGCAAGAACTGTCAGAAGCTTGTCAAATCTACAGCTACACAAGGGGGAATGGAGAATGAAATAAATAACCGTTTCACAGCACAAAAGATACTTCATTCTGCCAAAGTAGCGGGCATGTTTAATTCATCCCACCTCTTTTCATAATTTCAATTAGAGGGCATATATACACCCAACAGGATTCCAATTTGAACATGGGAATAAAATGGGTCCATGATTATATGACAGAAACAATTAAGCTTCTTAGCGGGTAACATGCTTTCAATAAAGGAGGAGAGAGAGGCAGAGGAGGAGAGCGGCGGTCTGGGGAAAGTTCTAAACAAACAGCATGTCCGACGTGTCTCCGAAAAGCGGCTCTGCGTGCAACAGAAGGAAGGAGCAGGCAGGATCGATGGTTTCCAGGGGCAGTTGAACTTCGAAAGAAATTGGGATGATCGATTTTTCTGTTTCACATTCTTTGGACTGTGATGCGACGTGACAAAACATTGGGGTTGAGCGTGTTATCTGCTCTGCTGTTCTTCCGAGAGGGATGGGAGTAAATGTTTTGAACCTTCCCAACAATGTGTGGAACTTTTCGGTTGGCTAGGAAAGATTGCAATTTATAATTTCCAGTCTGAAGTTGTGGCCAATTTTGGCTATTGACTATAGATGCAATTCTTTGTATTTTCCCACACTGCTACATTTCACAAAAAATTACAGAAAGTAACAATGAATTACACGTGAAATTTTAGGGCATTTTCAGACCTGTAGATCATTGGATTTGTTCCGAAACAGGGACTAAGGGTACGTTTACATGACAGTGACGTACAGAAAATGGAAAAGTTTTTTCTTTGCACAGGTGACAACATTGTCAAAACAATCCCTGTTCACACGGATCTGTGAAAACAAATAAAAACGCTGTAATATGCAGCCAGGCCAGTAGTTGGCGATGTCACTTTGTAAAGAAACACTACGCGCCTATAGATTGAACACGTAATATGCATGCAAATGACATCACCCTTTTCACAGATTCATGTTTTTGTAGTTTACACGGAGAGGATTTTCAAAAACTTGTAGTTTGCGTTTTTAGGTCTAAATAAACGGCCAAAACGCATAAAAAGTTTTTAGTTTTTTCCCTTAATTTTTTACAATGTTGCATTTTCGTCTTGGTTAATTTCAGTTTCACAAGACAGTGTTTCAAAGCACACCAAAATGTGTTTATTCAAGTCACATGTGAGTAAAACTGTCCTCTTATTGGTCAGAGTTTCCTCTGCGTCATCCTTCAATATGGCAATATGGATTGACAAGTTTGGTCCGCGAGCTTATTGTGGCTTTATCTGTAGTTAAGACAGATAACTAGATAATTTATCTGTAGTTAAGTGTCAAGACACTCGCAAACACCGGCTCTAACTGATCAATTGTATATTTTTTTTATTATATTTAAATATATATAAAATGTATAATGCAGTTAGAGTGGGAATCAAGGATTCGTTGGGACAGAATTATTGCACCGCACGACAAAAGCAATTATTCAACATTTTAAGATGAAGAGGCGCTGTTTAGTTTTCAACTGCGATAACTAATGTGCTCACTCACAGAATCAGACACTGCTGTTATTAATTATGAGACTGCTTGGTTCGTTGGATTGGATTGCTTTCTCACCTCAATCAAACCGCCCCAGAGTTCGTTTTCAATCAGGACGAGACCACCTAGTTTGGGTGATATCGGAGCAATTGTTTTGGTGCGGATCCAATCGGGATTCCCATGTTCATATATGCCCAAACTAACCCAACTAAGAGAGAAAGCGCACCAGGTTCTGAAACAAATGCTCAAAACGAGCCAGGTGTGAATACGCCCTTGAAGTATAGAAGGACTAAAATAGCATTTTCTTGTAAAATATACAAACCCGATTCCAAAAAAGTTGGGACACTGTACAAATTGTGAATAAAAACAGAATGCAATGATGTGGAAGTTTCAAATTTAAATATTTTATTCGGAATACAACATAGATGACATATCAAATGTTTAAACGGAGAAAATGTATCATTTTAAGGGAAAAATAAGTTGATTTTAAATTTCATGGCATCAACATCTCAAAAAAGTTGGGACAAGGCCATGTTTACCACTGTGTGGCATCCCCTCTTCTTTTTATAACAGTCTGCAAACGTCTGGGGACTGAGGAGACAAGTTGCTCAAGTTTAGGAATAGGAATGTTGTCCCATTCTTGTCTAATACAGGCTTCTAGTTGCTCAACTGTCTTAGGTCTTCTTTGTCGCATCTTCCTCTTTATGATGCGCCAAATGTTTTCTATGGGTGAAAGATCTGGACTGCAGGCTGGTCATTTCAGTACCCGGATCCTTCTTCTACGCAGCCATGATATTGTAATTGATGCAGTATGTGGTCTGGAATTGTCATGTTGGAAAATGCAAGGTTTTCCCTTAAAGAGACGACGTCTGGATGGGAGCATATGTTGTTCTAGAACTTGGATATACCTTTCAGCATTGATGGTGCCTTTCCAGATGTGTAAACTGCCCCTGCCACACGCACTCATGCAACCCCATACCATCAGAGATGCAGGCTTCTGAACTGAGCGCTGATAACAACTTGGGATGTCCTTGTCCTCTTTAGTCCGGATGACATGGCGTCCCAGTTTTCCAAAAAGAACTTCAAATTTGTATTCGTCTGACCACAGAACAGTTTTCCACTTTGCCACAGTCCATTTTAAATGAGCCTTGGTCCAGAGAAAACGCCTGCGCTTCTGGATCCTGTTTAGATATGGCTTATTTTTTGACCTATAGAGTTTTAGCCGGCAACGGCGAATGGCACGGTGGATTGTGTTCACCGACAATGTTTTCTGGAAGTATTCCTGAGCCCATGTTGTGATTTCCATTACAGTAGCATTCCTGTATGTGATGCAGTGCCGTCTAAGGGCCCGAAGATCACGGGCATCCAGTATGGTTTTCCGGCCTTGACCCTTACGCACAGAGATTGTTCCAGATTCTCTGAATCTTTGGATGATATTATACACTGTAGATAATGATAACTTCAAACTCTTTGCAATTTTTCTCTGAGAAACTCCTTTCTGATATTGCTCCACTATTTTTCGCCGCAGCATTGGGGGAATTGGTGATCCTCTGCCCATCTTGACTTCTGAGAGACACTGCCACTCTGAGAGGCTCTTTTTATACCAAATCATGTTGCCAATTGACCTAATAAGTTGCAAATTGGTCCTCCAGCTGTTCCTTATATGTACATTTAACTTTTCCGGCCTCTTATTGCTACCTGTCCCAACTTTTTTGGAATGTGTAGCTCTTCATGAAATCCAAAATGAGCCAATATTTGGCACGACATTTCAAAATGTCTCACTTTCAACATTTGATATGTTATCTATATTCTATTGTGAATAAAATATAAGTTTATGAGATTTGTAAATGATTCCATTCTTTTTTTACTCACAATTTGTACAGTGTCCCAACTTTTTTGGAATCGGGTTTGTACACTAATATACTTTTAAAAATTCATTTTCAGTGTAGATGCCCTAAAATAGTTCCCACCCTCATTTGCACTGTTTCGAAGACAATTGTTTTGCATGCAGACAGAAATTAATATATTCCAAAACTGTCCTGAATTGGAATTGGAAATTTAGGCCATTAACATTTAACTTTTTCCCTTGAGTATACAATTATTATTCTGATCCACCGGGAAGTTGAAAATGACACAAACAAGCATAAACATAGATAAGTATGCATACGAACTTCGCCTGAATGGTAAGGAAGCTTCACAAAGTTTTTGGTTTGCAATGTCATGAGGGTGAGGAAATGATAGCAGAATGTTCATTTTCGGGTGAACTATTTCTTTAAGGTACATTCACACTGACAGTGATCTGCAGCCCAAAGCAAGCAGAAGTCATTCATTTTCAATGAGATTTGGTGATTTGAGGCGATATGAGTGGCAGGAACCATTGTCGATGTGACAAAGGTGAGCAGAGTTCAACTTCATGCAAATTTGTAGCGATGCCATGGGAGTGAAGACAGAGGACCGTACGTGATCCGCCTCGTAATAGCTAGATATTTTCATTAAGTATGTACCAAATTTTGAATGCCACTTGTTTCAAAGTGATTCTGAAAGGGAAACACTGTATTTCACACTGTGTTCCACAATCAAGTTATTGGTTCAGTTAGTTTCTCTGTGAAGTCGCAAAGATTGAGATTTTGCAAGACTGTGAGTTACAAGATCACCGTTCTACTAGTGCCTTATAAATGAGGAGCAACCGGAATGACAGAGCATTCCTCAGTGAGAATGAACTAATAAATTCCAACACGTCTGTTGCTCGAGAAAGTCCTTATCTCAAAGCCTAAGTTAAAGTAAGGTGATCTCTGGTCCTTACCTGAACAAAAACGTATTCATCCTGAACCACGAGTGAGTTGGTCTCAATATATCCAGAAAATGGATGTGTCTTGCTGGATTCAGAGCAGGCTTGAGCTCTGCATGTCACATACTGACAATCTGTAGTAAGGAGAGACAGAAAAAGGATTTTAGCTGTTAATTAGATTCTGATTCTGGGGGCATTGAGTTTAATAACCTCTGACTGCTTCTTAGAATCTCTAAGGTCATCTTAGCTTCAGAGAACATCAAGTGGAAGTCGTTATTTGCTCACCCTCCGAATTTTGGTTTTTGGAAGCTTGGTTACTATGAAATATTATTGTACTCAATTCTCCCTTTTATGCTCCACAGAAAAAAGAAAGAAAAAACACCATGAGGGTGAGTAAACAATGACAGATTTTTCATTTTTGGGTGAACTATTCCTTTAACCAATGAGAGAAAGCGAGAGAGAGAAAGAGTCCGGGTCCTGCATTAATCTGCTATCAGATGGTGTATTTATCATGACGGTAATCCTGTCTAGCTGCCTGCAGGACTGGCTTTATCCTCAGCTTCGGAATTGATCCCCAAGCTCACGGGCTCTCGTCTCATCTCTTTTCCTCCTCTAACATCAGGTTTGAAGGAGGAGTGGACCGCAGATCAGTAAATGGGATGTGAGAGGAAGGTAAAAGTGAGAAGATGCAGGAGAAAGAGAATTCGAAATAACCTTATAGTACATAGTGTGAAGGAGCATTTCTTTGAATGGACTGAAGGAATATATCCCTTTACTGAGCGAGCCAGCGTTTTGAGTCTGAATGAGACTCACAGTGACACTGAACGAAACAAAAAAAATATAGCTGATGAAAGTTCTGGGACATGTTTCAGAGTTAATAGAATGAGTGTGTCACGCTCTGGCTTGACCTGATAATCCAAAAATGAGGCTTGACGCAGATGAACGAACACATTTAATAACACTAGGAAACATAGAGAGAAACTTACCAACAAGAAACCTTAACACAAGATAATGAACAAAAGGTGGAAGCTGAGCATTGGTGGTGGTTGAGGAGATTTCCTTGTTCTATGTAAAGCTATTTGAGTACCCACAGGGATGCAAACAGCGCGCTTTTCGGCGCCTCC
Organism: Leuciscus idus; assembly: GCA_021554675.1. Lineage (NCBI taxonomy): Eukaryota > Metazoa > Chordata > Actinopteri > Cypriniformes > Leuciscidae > Leuciscus > Leuciscus idus. The sequence goes on from CM038623.1 coordinate 19,929,391, forward strand.
CGCTTTTTTCACGTCAGTTTGGGTGACCTGGGTCTGAGAGCGTCTGATTATTTCACAACGTCATCTGAAGCCGTTCCATAGCTTAATGTGAGGGACAGAAGTCTATTTACATCATTAAATTAAAGTTTACGGAAACTCGTTTTCCCTCCTCTGCGGCTGTCAATCATTCTCCATTCAGTATTCAAACAGCGCGCGCGCCTCGTCCGGTTACAGCATGCACTCAATCCAATGTGCGCAAGTGCGCATTTAAAAGTTCACATTATAATGTCGGCCGGTAGTAAATGTGCTTTAGAAATAAACGGAACTTGAACTTGATAATGTGAATATATCATATTCACATTATAATGTGAACTTTTAAATGCGCACTTGTGCAGCGCTGGCTGCACACTGTGACTCCATTGCTTCGAGCACATCATTCTGCACCCGCGATGCGCATACGGGCTTTGTGCGCTCTGTTTTGAAGCGTTTCATATTATCATGGTTTTGCGCACTGAAAGATTATTAAAAGCCTATATTTTTTATACCTAGCCTGCACAATACATTTAAAATAAGCATCATTTAATTGTATATTATTTCTGTGTAGTGTAGGCTATATAAATATATACACTTCTGAATTCTTGACATTCATATATAAATATAACATTTGAAATGTATGATTGCCTGATTGAATTTTATAAGAGTACTAATAGTAATTTAGATTTAGATTTTATAAAATTACTGTGCAGATTTTCTCAAGAATTACTTTTTGCTGCTGATTTATACACTCACTAGTTTAATAAAAATACATAATACATTTATGTAATATTTAAAGGTGTTAACTGTAATCTTACACTGCAAAATGATAACTTACAAAGGATTAAATTCATCACAATTATGTAAGTATCTGGATATTTGCCGCGGGGCGAGGGCTTCGATAACCTCTCTCTTTTTTGATCATACATGTGTTTGCATCCCTGTACCCAGAAAAGCGCTATATACATGTAATGAATTATAATTATTATTATTATTATTATTAAAAGATGACTGAGGGTTTAAATACACAAGATAACAAGGGACTAAATTAAGGAAAGGTGATGGTGATTAGTACTCATGGTAACAAACAAGGGTTGCTAAGGAGATTAACAAGACAGCAATGGAAACACAGGAAACAGGAACTAAACCACAGGAACTGAAAACCAGACACAACAAGACAAAAGGAATTTGAAATGAAATGAATACAGATTCTTCTTTTTTTCAAATGAATCTGTTGAGTGAATGATAAAATGACAACAACAAAAATAAGGGAAAAATGTGATGTTTTGAATGATGTGTTTTCACTTTAATAATATAATATAATCACTTTTTTCTTTTTTATCCCTTTGATAAATGAATTTGTAGTATTTTAGAGAGTATTATACAATAACTCACTTCTCGGCACTAGATTGCAGGACAGAATTGAATAATAGACTACACTAGACTACACTAGACTAGAATGGAATAGAATAGAATAGAATAGAATAGAATAGAATAGAATAGAATAGAATAGGACAATGGCTAAATCCATGACCATTCAAAAAATAAATAAAGATTTGAGTCACTGGGATGAATAAAAATTCTCAGCACTAGATTGTAGGGCAGAATTTAATAATATACTGTAATGGAATGGAATAGAAAAGAATAGAATAGAATAGAATAGAATAGAATAGAATAGAATAGAATAGAATAGAATAGAATAGAATAGAATAGGACAATGGCTAAATCCATGACCATTAAAAAAATCTAAAGATTTGAGTCACTGGGATGAATCAAAATTCTCAGCACTAGATTGCAGGACAGAATTGAATAATATATTAGAATATAATATAATATAATATAATAGAATAGAATAGAATAGAATAGAATAGAATAGAATAGAATAGAATAGAACTGAATAGAATAGACAATGGCTAAAGCCATGACCATTAAAAAAATCTAAAGATTTGAGTCACTGGGATGAATCAAAATTCTCAGCACTAGATTGCAGGACAGAATTGAATAATATACTAGAATAGAATAGAATAGAATAGAATAGAATAGAATAGAATAGAATAGAATAGAATAGAATAGAATAGAATAGACAATGGCTAAAGCCATGACCATTAAAAAAATCTAAAGATTTGAGTCACTGGGATGAATCAAAATTCTCAGCACTAGATTGCAGGACAGAATTGAATAATATATTAGAATAGAATAGAATAGAATAGAATAGAATAGAATAGAATAGAATAGAATAGAATAGGACAATGGCTAAATCCATGACCATTAAAAAAAAATCTAAAGATTTGAGTCACTGGGATGAATCAAAATTCTCAGCACTAGATTGTAGGACAGAATTTAATAATATACTGTAATAGAATAGAATAGAATAGAATAGAATAGAATAGAATAGAATAGAATAGAATAGAATAGAACTGAATAGAATAGACAATGGCTAAAGCCATGACCATTAAAAAAATCTAAAGATTTGAGTCACTGGGATGAATCAAAATTCTCAGCACTAGATTGCAGGACAGAATTGAATATTAAACTAGAATATAATAGAATAGAATATAATAGAATAGAATAGAACTGAATAGAATAGACAATGGCTAAAGCCATGACCATTAAAAAAATCTAAAGATTTGAGTCACTGGGATGAATCAAAATTCTCAGCACTAGATTGCAGGACAGAATTGAATAATATACTATACTATACTATACTATACTAGAATAGAATAGAATAGAATAGAATAGAATAGAATAGAATAGAATAGGACAATGGCTAAATCCATGACCATTAAAAAAAAATCTAAAGATTTGAGTCACTGGGATGAATCAAAATTCTCAGCACTAGATTGTAGGACAGAATTTAATAATATACTGGAATAGAATAGAATAGAATAGAATAGAATAGAATAGAATAGAATAGAATAGAATAGAATAGACAATGGCTAAAGCCATGACCATTAAAAAAATCTAAAGATTTGAGTCACTGGGATGAATCAAAATTCTCAGCACTAGATTGCAGGACAGAATTGAATAATATACTAGAATATAATAGAATATAATATAATAGAATAGAATAGAACTGAATAGAATAGACAATGGCTAAAGCCATGACCATTCAAAAAAATCTAAAGATTTGAGTCACTGGGATGAAACAAAATTCTCAGCACTAGATTGCAGGACAGAATTGAATAATATACTAGAATAGAATATACTAGAATATACTAGAATAGAATAGAATAGAATAGAATAGAATAGAATAGAATAGAATAGAATAGAATAGAATAGAATAGAATAGAATAGGACAATGGCTAAATCCATGACCATTCAAAAAAATCTAAAGATCTGAGTCACTGGGATGATTTAAAATTCTCAGCACTAGATTGCAGGACAGAACTGAAGAATACAGACAAAGAAAGACAGAAGCAACTCACGGCCATCGGGAGTGTGGGCCTCCATGTGCACTAAATCTAACTCCTTGTCCAGACCGGATACTGACCTGCATTAGACACACAACAGAGCGAGGAGAAAGACGTTTTATCACAGAGACGAAAAAAAAAAATCCATAACTGATGTCTTACTGAAGGTCCATTTCAGCCAGAAAAGTGACATAAGAGTTGTGAGGTGCTATTTCTCCAAATGCCACATGATGGGAAAAGTAATCAAGGTACATGTTGCAGCAGTAACTAGAAGTGTGTGTAAAACAATGTATTTGTAGGTGTATATTTGTGCATGGTTGTGACAGTGAAAGAGTATAATGGGAATTAGAATGATGACACCTGCTGGAAACATGAGAGTTTGTTGCAAGTCCATGCTAGTGCACTAGCCTAACTAGACAGTGTCTTTTATAGCTCAAGTAGTCTGAACTAGACCACTCTTTCCCTGTGACTCATGCACAAATTGAAGACAAAATTATTCTAAAGCTCTGCTTTCTCACCAGCAGTTTAAAACATCCTTTAGTGGTTCGCACTGATTTACATATATTTTAGCTACATATTGTGTGATTTGTTAATTTTTTAGTCACTTTGGTAAAAAAGGCATCGACTTAGAATGCAAATGTACGTTATTAGATTTTCCCATGCAGCCCATTTATTTATTTTTTTTTAAAGTACTGTCCATTTCTTTTTGTGTAAAACTATTGTTTTCATCTTTAAAGTCTAGATGCAGTATGGAGTACAATCTTCCTTTCTCCTTTGCTCTCCTCAGCCATCTTTATGCCTCTATTTTCTTTCCATCTTGCCTGTCATGCTTATTCTCTCCTCTTCTTTGCCCCAATATTGAACAGAGAGGAGTTGTGCAATAAAGGTTATAGAGCTCAAACATCTGTGCAGATTTCATCTCACAGAGACATGCACAACAGCCTGTGCTTTTTCTAAGCATAAGATAGGGCAAAAAAAACAAAAAAGGACACAATTTTCAGCCGTATCCATCTTCTCAATTGCTCAAACTCTTTCCACATTTCATCAATGCGCCAACCAGCACTCTATAAACTCCCCTTGTTCGCCCATAAAAGTGTAAGTTAGTGACATCGTGTGAGAAATGGAGATGAGGTGTGATTGTTACAGTATCACTTACCAGTAGAAGCGGTTCGGAGTCACTCGCTCATGAACTAGCTGCCACTTTCGGCCAAAGTCAAACGAGCTATACAGCTGCAAAAAGAGGAGAAAAGAGAGAGAGAAAAAAAATAGGCAGCCATTAAAATCTACAATCATTCGCTCTGTTAAGTTAAAGCCATGTAACCATTTGAAGGCAGTTTCTTTTCATCTCATTTAAGAACCTTTTCTGCAGAATAACTGATTCGTCAATGTGATTTGTATTTCATTACATAGTTGAATCATTGTGTGTGGTACTTTTTAAAGGATTGAGCAAAAAACACAGTTCTTAAATCAGTTGTCATGGGTTAAGGAGAGCACCATTATGGATGAGCTTTTCTAGGTAATTGAACACACAATCGTATGGAAATATATGCCATGGTGTGGAAGATGGAAATTGTATTTACTGCACACAAACACTGTTAAGTGGGTATCATAAGGATCACATTTTTCTTGATCTTTTGATATGTAAAAAAAAGTTGTGTTTTAGTTTGAAAATACATTGTAACATTCATAACTCAAAACTTTTTCCATCCATCCCTCTATCTATTGAGAGAGAATACAATGTGTAATATTTGTAAATATATATTATACCTTCAAAACTTTGTGGTTAGTAAGTTATACTTTTTTTTTTAATATTTTTGTTTTTTTGCTGTCACATAAATAAAGTTATATTTTAAAATATTGTAAAATGTGTTATTTTAGTTTTTATTTTAGCTTTATTATAGTTTTATTAATATTTTGAATTAGCTTTTATTTTTATATTTAGTTTTCCTATTTTTTTATTATTTTTTTATTCATATGTTCAAAAAGTATTGCTATTTAGGCTCAATTTAAATAAATTCAATCTAAAATAACACATTTTACAATATTTTAAAATATAACTTTATTTATGTGACAGCAAAAAAACAAAAACAAAAATATTACAAAAAAAAACAAAACAAATTATTATTATTATAATTTATTTTTATTTCAGTTTTAGCTAGTTTCAGTTTTTATTTATTTCCAGTTAATAATTTTAGTGCTTCAATTTAAAAATTATTTCAGTTTATTGCCAAGGCAAGTTTTCAACTAATAGCTTTCAACTAATATTTATATTTTATTTCAGCTTTATTTCAATTAACATAAATGTTTTTAAAAGTTTTAGATTGAATAAACGACAATAACCCTGTTTTAAAGTGCAATAATATTTTACAATATTTGTTTAACCTAATATTATATACATACACACAATATATACAAAAGTGCTAAGCAACTTTATGTATATATACAGTATGTATATATATATAAATATACATATACATATATATATGTGTGTGTGTGTGTGTGTGTGTGTGTGTGTGTGTGTGTGTGTGTGTGTGTGTGTGTATGATTAGCACTTTTGTATTTTGAACAGAATTTTAGCCAGTCTCCTACTGGACTGTATCTAAATGATCCGTTTTAGTACCGCTAGTCAGAGTCAACGACGATACATTTCCCCATTGTGTTCAGGAAATGTAGCAGACAAATGATATTTAGCAAAATACTTTCCTTCTGAATCTTTTACTCGTTATTATGGCTCAAATATTGGGACGTGACAGACATTTGGCCACACAACAGACAGGAACAAGAGAAGAGAACTGGCAGAAGTTAAAAGCACAGATCATTTGAGCCTCAGCACTTTACCTGGAGCTAGCAGCGCGTGAAACAGAACACACATTATAATGTGTCTAAATGGAATTATTTGGACTTGAAGCTGCGAGGTGAATCTCAAGGGAATCTTAATGGAAGAGATGAGTTCACTCAGGTCCGGAGGGAATTCATTTGGAAGTTTCTGCTCCACAATGTGCTCTAGTCTGTACATTCGTCTCAGTCCACAGAAAAGAACAGACTATACCTTCAATCTCTCTTTCTAGAGCCGTTAGGACAGCATTTCTCAAACATTTCTCAAAACGGGAGTCTGTCTCAAATAGCCAGGGGGGCCGCTGAAACTTTCTGAATTTTGAACAAAAATTGCACCGCAAGCAATATGAATGCAACAGAAGCAGCATTTTCTGCAGTCTGGGTTTCCTATTCATTTCCTCCACAGACATTTCGAATAAAGTGTTTAAGCGTTGAACCAAAAAAGCGAGATGGGGTCTGTGAACAGCTATGAACTTATGATAGGGTTCAAAAAGTTAGAGAAACCCTGGGTTAGGGATTGTTTTTCTAACACACAAAAAAAAAAGACAAAATACAAGTGCAAGTGTGTTGTGGAGTAGTCATCCTTCCTTAATTTCTACAGAAACATTGATGTAGTTGTTCAAATAATCAAACAAACGGAGACACGAGTCAAAAAATGCCTGAAGATTGCATTGTACGTCTTGACAAATCACTGAACATTACATTAACACAGAACAAAGAGAGTTTGCACCACAAGCTGTTTACTCACAGGAGCTGGAAGCATCAAACACTCAATAACAGGACTGATGCTTTTGATGAGATCTGAAAAGACTGTTTCTGAGAAGACTCACCCATATCATTGAAGCCCCATCAAATCCAGAAATGCACAATGTTCAAAATGTACAGTAAAGACTTAGCTAACAGTAAAGGATTGCAGTTTACATAAATTCCCACAATCAATCGTTGTCTAAATTAATGATCAATTAATCGATAACCTTAAAGGACAATTCCGGTATTTAACACTTTGAGTCTATTTTGTAGTTTGTTTTGGATGAACAAGAGTGGTGGACAAAGAAATTTTGACAATGGTTCCTGTCTCGACTTTTTGACTATTTTAGAATTGCCCATGAACGCTTTAGAATGGGAGTCTATGGCCATGCACAAACATGCCCTTAAAACATCCCTTAACGTTCGTTTTCAAAACTGTTCAACTCACCGAGTGGTTAGTGGTGTCCGTTGATGAATAAAAACAAATATATCGGCGCAATGTATGATTTCAATCCATTTATTTTTCTGTAGTGGAACTATTTTTTCAGATACCTCACAACCGCGTATAAACTTCCGCTCGATATTTGAGTCTGAAGCAGTTGCTCACGATAGCCTTCTAAGAGACAGAGAACCGAGCGAAAAGACCATAAAAGACTACAACCAAATGTAAACAGCCCCGTTTCCGGTAGCGCAGTAATATCAACGAGCAATGAGTCCTCCAACGGAAATCAATGGTATTTTACAAAATGCCAAATAAAACACGACAGAAACTGTATTTCGCTACGCTACTTGTTTTGGAACATCAACGAACACCACTAACCACTCGGTGAGTTGCACAGTTTTGAAAACGAACGTTAAGGGTTGTTTTAAGGGCATGTTTGTGCATGGCCATAGACTCCCATTCTAAAGCGGTCATGGGCAATTCTAAAATAGTCAAAAAGTCGTAAAATGTCTTTGTCCACCACTCTTATTCATCCAAAACAAACTACAAAATAGCCTCAGTGTGTTAAATACCGGAATTGTGCTTTAACCAATTAAATCTGAGGCTACTAAGTTGGAGAACAGACTCAGATCTTATGACCCATATAGAGTCATGTTTTCCCATACATTTCCAGAAATATAAGTTAGACATATTGAACATACTGTCAAAGAAGTGCAGAAAGACCCCTTACTGACTCGAAACATCCCACCAGCTGGCTTCATGACATATGAGTGCCAGCATGACCCCTACAAGTTGCTAAACACATGGCCTAATTTCCACTGCTCTAATTGTGTTTCTGCATGCCCAGCCGCACAATTAATGGCAAAGCCTGGCGCGTTCCTATTACACTGATTGATGCCACTGTTGATCGGCCCCCTGCCGGGAATAGAGCGTTGTTATTCTAGTCCTACAGTGAGAAGGCACCAACCCAGTCAAGCTCTGGCCTATTTCAACCACAATTCTTTATGATTATTGATGGCTAATGGAGACAGAGTATAAAAACATGGAAAGGATATAGGAACTAATGTTTCTTAAGATAGAAAAAACAAACAGATTAATGTAACTTTTGTATAAATATTTTTAGCTGTCTCTGCCTATGATAACACTAGAGGGATAGTATGTTGTTAAGATTTTATGTGAAGACAAAGTGAACCCCGAAAGACAATTATACATCACACTTAAAAGTATATGAATGTTATTGTATATTGTAACTACAGAAGTTCATCACATTAATGCAAAGGATTGACAACGACACAAAGTGTCCAAACAGCGTCCAATTTTCTTAAATGAGTTAGTTCACACAAAAATGAAAATTATGTCATTAATTACTCACCCTCATGTCGTTCCAAACCCGTAAGACTTCCGTTCATCTTCAGAACACAAATGAAGATCTTTTTTAATTAAATCTGAGAGCTATTGTTCCTCCATTGACAGTCTACGCAATTACCACTTTCAAGCCCCAGAAAGATAGTAAAGACATCATTAAAATTATCCATGTGACTCCAGTGGTTTAACCTCAATTTTATGAAGCGACGCAAGTGCTTTGTTTGTGTAAAAAACCCCACAATTTACCAGTTTATTTACGAAACGCTAATCTCCATTGCGTGTTCATGATGAGAGCACCACGATGCATGAGAGTTGCGTTGACGCGAGAGCAGACGTTGTTGCATGAACGCACATTGGAGATTAATATTTTGCATATAAAGCAATAAATTATGTTTTGTTTTGTTTTTTTTCATGCAAACAAAGCACTTGCTTTGCTTCATAAAACTGAGGTTAAACCACTGTACTCACATTGAATACTTTAATGATATCTTTCTGGGGCTTGAAAGTGGTAGTTGCATAGGCGGTCAATGGAGGGACAAAAAGCTCTCAGATTTCATCAAAAAGATCTTCATTTGTGTTCCGAAGATGAACGAAAGCCTTTCGGGTTTGGAACGACATGAGGGTAATGAGGGTAATTAATCAAAGAATTAAAATTTTGGGGTGAACTAACCTTTTAATTTTAAAACATGCAATGTACAGTCAGCCGGAAATTATTGCTAAACAAATAAATAAAGTGGACATGGAAAATTGATTTAAGTTGAAGTTGCGATAGTCTTCTCTTCCCTATTGTGAAGTATATCTGAGAAAATGTGTAAAACAATGTACCCTCACGCCAGTAAACACATCATCAGAAATGAGAAGAGATGAGTTGCAGGAGGGAGGGGAAGTTATGTTGATTAAAGATTACAAGGGCACATGAATTAAAAGATGACGTGCATGGATAAATCATTTATAATAACTTCTGCAATTTTCTATAAAAAACAAGAATTGTCCATTTAACACCTCTTTAAATTATTATTAAGACTTTTGTTGTACCATTTAACATGTATTTGAGGCTTTTTATGACCTTAAATTTGATCAAACTGAATGCAAGACCTTTTTCAGGACCCACAGGGTCCCTGCAAACAAGAGTTTCAGTGCCTCGTCACATTTTTAGACCTTTCAAAACAAGTCAGTGCTTAATCAGATCTCAAATTGTCCCGGGCCTTTCACATTTAACGCAATCTGTCCAAATACGGGGGACAGGGTGGATTGGGGCGACTTGTATATATCCCTTGTCGGTGTAAGAGCCTATGGACCACTGGGTCCCTCATAAGCGTGGACGTTGACATATTGTGCCGCTGGCTGAGCTCAACCTGTAGTCATTCATCAGCCGGATGACATGCTCAATTTTAAAAGCTCGGAGCTGTCACAAAGTCGGCTTCATAGCTTCCCACTTACATCAATAAATCACTAGCTGCAGCAAGGACCCACTGCTGACAGTCAGTGACTGCCAACAGGGAGACTCTGGGGCCTTCTAATAGGAGGTGAGGGGAACAGGGAGAGGAGAGCTGCTTTTAATAATGTACTTATAATGAAAAAGAAAATCTATAGCACATATTTGCATAACGCCCTGAACACTTGGATCATTTCCATTAAATTGTGATGGAGAGAGCAGGGAATATCAGGCATGGTTTGGAGGAGGAGGGTGAGGATGAACCATGCCAGGACAAAGACAGGAAATAAGAAATGGCATTTGATAGCATGGAATAAGAAAGCAATTCATCTGGGAATGTTTTAGAGACACATGAAACAAATGGCCGTAGTTTGTAAAAGAAATTACAGACAAAACATAACCGCAACCGCTGAGTTTAGGTTTTGTTTCTATTAGGTCAACTTACAGAAGAAACAAATACTTAGCGGAGTTTACACTTAGCATCACCCAATTAGAACACAGCGCATTTACATTTGTCCCACTTCATGTAGATTTTTCTCCCTGCAATATTCAAATTAGGGCTACATGATTTGCCACGTTCATGGACATGTAGATACATACAGCATTCCATTTAGATCTATTACCGCTGTGTCAAAGGTTTTTTTTCCAACGTGCACTGAACATAAGCTAATCACAGTTGAGCGCATGAACCCGATGGCCAATCAGAGAGATGTTTAAATGAGTCACTGGGCAAAAGGATTCTGCTCAAAATGCAGAAGCTGCATCCACAATTGCATACTGTATATTAGGTACTATTTGGTTTCAAACTTAGGCTACTTTGGGGTCGTTAAAAAAAGCATGTTCTATATAGTATGAATGTGTGTAGTAAGAATGAAATTCGGATGTATAGCACTATATCCTGAGGCCTCATGGGATAGTAAAGTGTCTACTGAACGCACACTTTAGAATCTCGCCAGAAGAAGCAGGTCATTGGGTACTTTTAGCCTAATGTTTTATAAGTACTATGAATTTGGACATACTACTGTACAGCTCTCTAGAATTGATGACTAGATACGAAGATGAGTGGGTATTTAAGTGACTTTTTTTAACTAATTTGGGCATATGACATTTGTTAGATTTGAATTATAACTAATTACAAGGGGAGAGACGAGATCTCGTGCCATGAGATCTAGCGATATTAAAACGTGACGATATTTGAAAAGTTGTCTCGGAGCATGACGGAGTTGAGTTTGTGGCAAAACCTTGCTGTTTGTTTGGGTTCCCAATAACGTGCATTTGGGAATGCATATTACATCTGATACGCTTTATGCTGCATATCGAAGTGTTGCGCTGTTTTCATTTACATGTGCGGCACAGCAGCTCGGTTTGCAAACTCCATCTCTGCATATGCTATGAGTTTGGGTTGCTTATAACGTTCTCTGGGAACGCAATGTGCACCATTTCACCAGATTTATAATGTAAATAATTTATTAACCTACGCCAACAGAGGATAATACAATATATTTCCAAATTTGTGAATTGTTGTTCATCCCAAAATCTTCAAATAAAACCTTTAAACCCTCGCTCCGAGTTTGCATGTTTTGATGTCCATGTTCTTTTTCAAGAAATTACAGTGACTGTAGCATCTCTATCATAAAGAATTCGACAAATATTAATGATTAAGTGGACATTTGAAATAAAAGTTGTTTGGCCAATATTAAACAAGGATTTGATCTGTAAAGTCGAACAACATCAATCACCAGGCTTTTGGCACCCTCTGCTGGCATACTTTACATACGTTGATTAGACTAATACTGTATTATGTATATTACATTATGTATTTTAACAGTGTTGTTCATAACTTGCCTTTGAACCAATAATTATTGCCTCGTTATTATATGTATTTAAGTCATTTTAAAGCCTGTTGTTCACTTCTATAACCACAAAAATGATCTGATTACTCGATTAATTGTCTGATCGATTATCAAAATAATCATTAGCGACAGCACTAGATTAGTTAAAGGAACACGCCGACTTTTTGGGACTATTCGCCGTATCCCCCAGAGTTAGATAAGTCCATACATACCCTTTTCATCTCCGTGCGTACCGTAACTCTGTCTGACACACCCACCGCTAGCCTAGCTTAGCACAAAGACTGGGGGTAAACAGCTCCAGCTAGCCTACTGCTCCTAATAAGTGACAAAATAACGCCAATATTTTCCTATTTACATGTTGTGATTTGTATAGTCACAGCGTGTACAGATAACAAAGTCACATGAGACACAGCCATCTTCTAACCGTTACATACTGGGAACTATATTCTCAGAAGGCGAAGCACTGCTACTTGGGCGGAGTGATTTGCTCGCAGCACCTGAGAAACCCCGTGGTGAGGAGCAGAGAGTTCGCTCAGAGTTGGAGTAAATCACTCCACAGAAGTAGCAGTGCTTCGCCTTCTGAGAATTTAGTTCCCAGTATGTATATGGTTGTATCACAACATGTAAATAGGAAAATGGTGGCATTATTTTGTCACTTATTGGGAGCAGAATGTTAGCTGGGGCCGTTTACCTCCAGTCTTTGTGCTAAGCTAGGCTAGCGGTGGGTGCGTCAGACAGAGTTACAGCACGCACGGAGATGAAAAGGGTATGTATGGACTTATCGAACTCTGAGGGATACGGTGAATAAGCTAAAGTCCCCAAAAGTCGGCGTGTTCCTTTAAAACATTTCAAAATGCACCTGCATTGATTTGCACTTTGTGACTTTCAGACAGTCAAATAAAACACGATTTTTTCTAGTCACATACTGCATCATTGAATATTTCTTAAAAATTGTGTTAAAATATCATCTCGTCTCGTGAACCCAATATCGTGTATCATCTTGTGAGATAATTGTATCGTCACACGCCTAATTTTGTGTGTGCTGACAGCCTCTGTGAAGTAATAAAGGAAGAAAAAAAGAGGAGGCAAACAATGTATGACTGGTAAAATGTGTTAATGGATACTACTAACACGTTCGTAGTTGTAGCATCTGGACCAATCAGACACACACAAATTATTCATTTTTTAATGAATAATCCAGCAAACTCACTCTCCCAACAAAGCCCTGTGAAACTTCCCCAAAAAACTAACATCCCAAATGAAGCTAACACACTGGCAGAACGCAGTGTCTTGTTACAGGACACACTGAGACTGATAAGAGTTTACGACCCCAAAAGAAAATTCCAGAGAGCTGTGACTCTAACTTAATTCTCGCTGAGAAGGAGAAATAAACCCTGTAAATCCTATAGGCCTATATTCTATATATAACCACTTGAGAAATGTGTAAACATGTATCTAATATTCCCACCTCATGATTTTCCTTTTATGTGATTTGGTTATTCTTGTAAACTCTATTGGGTTAATGTTTCAGACTTTGCATATTATGGTTAACCAAAATCATACAGTATGTGTGGCATGTTTGGACTCTATAAACTCCACTCTTCGTCCCCGATTTGTTAATTTACATTACATTTAGCTAACTTTGTGACGCATTAGTATTATAAGCATCTTAAAGATTCTTGTGTTAACATCCAATCAAATTACATGTTCAAAGGCCTGCTTGAACAATGGGTCATAAAGTAAAATCTCCCTCCAAAGGGAAATCTTCTCATTGGCTCAAACACCTCCAGTGGGTGTGACATCTTCACGCTTTAAAAATCACTGATCACAAGATCAGCTCTCTCTCGTACTCTTTTCTGAAAATCTGACGTGAAGATGATGCTGAACTAGAAGTTTCTAAGGACCCACCAAGTTTGTGCCAGGCTGCGGCCTTGTCTTTCCATTCACCAAAGATACCCTGACTACCACTGGTTCTCTCTCATCAAGACCACATCAGCAAAGATCAACTGGAGCCTCAACAGATTGCATCAGGACCAGAGGTGGGTAGAGTACCCAAAAACTGTACTCAAGTAAAAGTACAAGTACTTATAGAAATATTTACTCAAAGTAAAAGTAAAAGTAATAATCTTAATAGTTACTTGAGTAAGAGTAAAAAAGTATCCAATGAAAAAACTACTCAAGTAGCGAGTAACTTACTTCGGATCATATAGGCCTCTATTTTTATATATATATATATATATATATATATATATATATATATATATATATACAGTATATATATATGAAGACTTCAGATGCAAAAGCCTCTGAGTGCCATCTGAAACTTTCTTCTAAAACAAGCATTTTTATCAAGCTTGTATATTTAAGTTCAGTAATTTCACTTTAATGACAATTAATAGGTACTTTTCTCATTGCCATTTAAGTGAAATAACTGAACATAAACATACAAACTTGATAAAAATGCTCTTTTAGAAGAAAATTTCAGAAGTCTGAAGTCGTCATATATATATAAAATAATATTATTTAGATTTTTTTAATGTAGATGACTATTATTTTCATAAGTAGATTGGCTCTCTTTGCAACAAAAAACATTATTTCTGCCATCTGTAGCCCGAAAATCATTGCCTGTCCTTTGGTTTGTATAATAGTAACTTATACAACTACATTTGGATTATTAGACAATGTCGAAATAAAGTGAATCTGCAGAGTGTTGCATTCAAAGGCATGTAATTGACACAGAGAAGAAAGAGTTAAAACTCTCCACATGTGCTCGCGCTCATGACTGCTACTGAACATCTGAACACAAAAAAACAAACACAAGTACATCGACGGATCTTCTTCTGTCTGTTCTCCAAAATATAATCAAATGTATATTTCTGCAAGCATCTTTAAACTGGTTAACTGTGTGTACGGCAGGCAAAGGCATTCGTTTTCAAGTCGAGTTCGTTCGCCACTGCGCAACAATACCACAAACTACCGCAGGATGGCGGGTGTTCATAAACTGTGAACAATGGTAGCTTATTTAATGTAGAAATGAATGTATTATGTCCAAAAAACGGGTATGTCATCCTTTCTAGTAGTGCTATCATAGCATAATAATCTGTTTGGTTGTAAAATGTATTACCTGAGTGAAATGAAATCGAATGTATCGTCCTGTGGAATCATTCATTCACAGACAGCATACGAAGATGTTCAACTAATAAAGATATATATGATGCATTTGAAGATTTGCTCTCACTTGACTGTACTGTAGGTCCACGGCCACTTCATCCAACGCTCTTGATGTCCTTAAATCTTCCTGTTACGACTCCGAGTCGAGTGTGAATTGCAATCGCTTCAGACGATTCAGTGCGTGCAGGAACTGAACAGAATCAGGAACTGAATCATTCAAACCGATTCGCGAACCGATTTAGACAGATCTGCCAACTTGTTTGATGAAGTCTTTGAACAGAATCGACTCAAAAGAGTGATTCATTTGTGAATTGAGCATCGCTCAAGCCCAGAAAAAAAGATACATCGCGCTTGGAATAAACTACGCATTTAACAACACATATTGCATTAAAATAAAGTAACGAGAAGGACGTCGCCCAACGTAACAAAGTAAAAGTACAGTTTTTTCATTAGAAATGTACTCGAGTAAAAGTAATAAGTACCCACATTCAAATCTACTCTTAAAAGTACAATTTTTCCAAAAAAATACTCAAGTAAATGTAACGAAGTAAATGTACTTCGTTACTACCCACCTCTGATCAGGACAGTTTAATTCAAATGGGCGAGACATGCAAGTATCAAACTTTATTTGATACATTAAGTATCCTTACCCCTTTTAAAGAAGGGGGTGTTAGAACTAAACTGATGGTTTGCTCAAGGCTGTTGATCTGCTGAATTTCAAACAATGCTATAACTTCTTGCTTTCCTGTATTCTGCTTCAGCTCTCTTTCCCTTGGTAAACTGTATGCATGTATGTGTGTGTATGTTAGAGTAGTTTAAGTGTTTAGACTAGTTAATAAAATCTTGTTCATGTCACTCGTTAAGTTGTCCATGTCTCAAGCTCATATCTGGAGTCACTAATCATATAGATCTTGACTACTTGCTCTTAGTAGTACTGTAAATTAAGAAAGACATTTCCCATGCCCCGGAAATGTACATTTCTTAGAGTTAATAAACAATTAATCCTGAGTGTTCACGGGACAAACAGGTTAATTGATTGTAATATTAATTTACGACATTAAGTTAATTATATTAACTGATCCAAATATTCATAATCAATTATAAACAGTTATTATTGATTATTAATAGTTCATATAGCTAATTTGCTACATAGTATAAGAATAAATCAATGTTATGATGCCATCAGTGAATTTCAGCGTTGACAGCTTGGTCTCAAGAAGTTAGGCGTTCAGAATCTTAGAGATCTCTACAGTGTTTAAATGATCTGTCAAGCACAAAATGTTTAAGCTAGCAAGGCAGATGGCAGGATATGCCCAATTTATGACTCAAATTAGCGGCAGGAGGACACATTTAGCTTGCTCATGTGCGATTTTCAAGGGACTCAGTTTGATTAATCCCAAAAACAATAGCTAGCTTGGCAAAATTCAAAGGTGCTGGTCATTTAGAGTATAGAGTGTGTGAGAGAGAGTGTGTGAGAGTGTGTGTGTGTGTGTGTGTGTGTCTGTTGCCTACAGATGTTTGTAAACCCATAGATTCTCTCTCTCATTGAGCATTTCAGCAGTATCGGACTGATTCTATGGCCAGGAACGGGGGGAACAATATCAAGTCTATAAAACTCGTCAAAACTCCGCGAATCACAACAAGCGTATCGGTGAGAACACTCATTTAAACAGCATACATACACCCGGACTTGACTGCACATCACATTTTTGACATTATAGATAGGCTAATGCTTTCAATCGTAATGAAACGGACCGGTCTACGGGACATAAATTAAGCCTTTAAATAAAAGGGTTATTGGGCTGTTTACACTGTCATATACAATAAAAAAAGCCTGCACAGCGACAAGACATAGAAATGAACACAACAACTGCCTAGTGCCTACCTTACACAACACTGACGGTGGACTTGCGCTGCGGACTAATGTTTTTTTGTTGTTTTTTGTTTGTTTTTTGAGCGGCTGCTGACTTTCTACGCGCACACACAATATGACGTCACAATCTGCACATATGTTTTAAAAAACATAATTTAACATAATAAATAGTCCTAACACATTTTAAATAGCCCACTTAAAGTGTTTATTACATAATAAATTACTAAATGCTTAAAATGAATAAATGTAAAATGAACAAAAATTTCCGTTACATTTACAATCCTGTGAAAACAGGGAGTGCTGCAGCACCCCCACTTCCCGCGCCCCCGTCTATGGCCATCTCTTGCCATACGTGAGAGACTGACCATGAATTTTCTTAACAATTATTTTTTGGGGGTAGGTTGCCAGGTATTCCCCCAACACTCCCCATGACATGGTTTGGGACTCTCTCACACACAAATGCACACCTACGGACAATTTAGCATCTCCAGTTTAACTATACTCGTTTGGATTGTGGGAAAACCGGAGCACCCGGAAGAAAAGCCCACCTGGACACAGGGAGAACATGCAAACTCCACACAGAAAGGACTCCTGGCTCAGCCGGGACTGGAACCGGGGACCTTCTTACTGTAAGGCGACAGTGCTATGCTACTTTGAATTTGAGAGTTTACTGAATTTAGTTGAAGTATGAAGTATTGCCTTTGACTACATTTATTTATTGTAATCCAATTTAAATCCATTTTTAAATCCATCCTTTTTCTCTTCTAACTTTTCTTCTAATTCCTAACTTTCTCCTAATGTATGCGTTTTCTTCTCCTTGGCTATCTGTTTGCCCAACCAATAGAAAATGGATGTAGTGGACACTTGCAATTCCGTTTGGTGTCTCTAGAGGCCCTGAAGTTACAAATTTCACCTTTAAACTTGTATTTAACCCAAACAATTCCTTTCCCTTTTTAATTAATCTCTTTAAAAAACGATTCGAAGAGTGTTCGCATGCATATAAACACCTCTTAAATACTTTCAGAGAATATTCAGCTTCTCCAGTGAAGTGTTGACCTGCCCTGCAGAGAAGGAGAATGAGTAGGTTATACAATTATGGAAACGAGCAACCAAGCGTTATTGTCTGACCATTTTCATAATTCACTTTTATACCAGCTAATTGTGTTAGCTATAAATTCCCAATGCACTTATATACAGCACTCTAAATCATCTGGCGTCCTGTAGAGAGAGCCTGCAATGGCAATAGCTGAACTAATCCTTCCTTTCTTCATTTCCCCGTCGAACTAAAGCATGCTCAGTGATCACAATCCCAAGACATTATAGGCAGAAGAAGGTAGCATATATGCAAATCATGCATCAGTATTGTTTGGGTTGGGGTTTATCTTTGACACCCAGGCCCCCAACATTACACCTCTCTAAACTGTCACTCTCAATTTTTTCCAAAACCATTAGCATTTTTTAGAAGTGTTTTGACTGGTGCATTTTTCAAGAGGTGTTTGTAGACATGCTCTTCCCTGTTGACTTTGAAAATAAACTTTATTTAACTTGGCCATTTACAATAGCTGACAGTTGATATATGTATTGTTGAAAGTCTGTTTATGAACCAACAAATGTCATTTCCATTTTGATCTTAAATTACATATTGCATTTAAGAGCATTCTGTGAAACTCCTTAAAGGGGAACTATGCAGTTTTTTTTTATTTTTTTGCTTAATTTACCTTAACTGAACAGCTTCGGAGTCATTGGAATGGTTATATGACTTTTTTCGGGTTCAATGGTGGCTGTCTTGCTTCCCCCTAACGCATGTGAGCGGAAAAAACACCCTTGCAACTTTAGGCTGGCGTGATATCAGGTCTCGCGATGCAACGAATTGCTTTATGGCACTGCACACATACATTTTATATGCTAGCCTTCTGTGTATCATACCTCAGTGGACATGGCTCTGTGCGTTCACCGGCTTCTTTGAAAACAAATACACATGACCAGAGGGATAAGATGGGAGGGGGAGAGTCGCCAACGAGTTTTTACGACAGTGTTGTCAAATATCTATTCCGAAGCTGAAGGGGGAGCTCTATAGAGAAACCCGCGAGCAAAAAGCGACGGCGAAGAAATTGCCAAAACTGCATAGCACCGCTTTAAATGTCTCGCTAATGCTTAAATCATCTCCTTTTTTATCTGAAGCATGCTCTGACAATGTTGTTTCCTAAGTAAAAGTGCTCTAACTTAAAAAAAAAACTAAAACTAAAAAAAAAACACTGTTATTAGTGACAATTGTTGGCTGTCATGCATCAACTGCGGAACTACAAATAAAACATTAAAATTGTGTATTTCATGTTCTGTTTAGATTATCATAGTTTTCGAAATGTATAATTGCAAGAATTTAGGTCTGGGACAAAAAGAACAATACAAGAAGAAGGTCCCATATGGTTAACACTTTTGAAGAATAAAAAAATAAACCAACAGAGATTTTAGTTTGCTTTGACCATCATATCAAATCTGGTTCAGACGGTGTCGGGTGAGATCAGAGAGCATCTGTGCATTCCTGTGGGGCAACAGTTGATGAGGTGGTATTATCTGCCCAATGAGCCAGTCACCCCATGAAAATTAATGAATTGATCGGGTTATTAAAGGCACTTTATCAAAGACACAGTCCTCCAGAATCCTGTCTGGCACAGCGTCGTGCCCTCCAAAGCAAATGAGGTAACCGCCGGAAAACACAGATGTAGAATATAAAAGAAATAGCAATTTTTACTTCTGCTGAAAATCTTTTCCTCATTAACAGATGTTCATTAGTGCATTACCTACACAAAAGTGCACTCCTGCATGTATGTATTCATGCACTCTAATTTATCACAATAGTATAGCTCAAATGCATCAATTAAGTATTTTACTATAAACAGTCATTCATTCATTACTTTAATGTTATTTAAATTATAATATGTAACTCTTTTTTTAATGTCTATAGGTTGCTATTCCATTTGTTGCCAATAGGGGTGCAAAAAAATGGGGTAATAAGATTAAAAAATTGGGAATTGGGTCCAAAATCCATTTATAACAGTGTTCCAGAATATTGTCCTGTTATTTGTTTACACTACTGTTCAAAAGTTTGGGGTCAGTAAGATTATTTTGGTAGCACTTTATTTCACAGTCCTGTTTCACATGAACTTACTACTTTAGTAATTTAGTGACATGTGAAGGCCAAGTATTGTAACCCATACTCGGAATTTGTCCTCTTTATTTAACCCATCCAAGTTAGTGCACACATTATTGTAGTAATGATACTAAACCTTAACCCATGTACCAGTAGTTACCTTACACAGTATTTTTGTTGGTAAGTACACTCTAAGTATATTGAAAGTGCATGTACTGTTAAGTAAACTCCAACAATTTATTTATTTTTCAAAAGTAATGTATACTTTTATTCAGCAAGGAAACAGTGAATTGATCAAAAGTGACAGTAAAGACATTTACATTGCTACAAAACATTTCTGTTTCAAATAAATGAAATACAACTATTAGTCTTCATGAATACTCCATTAGTCATCATGAATACTCTGAGAAGCTAAACAGTCTCTTGGCTTGGCACTGGAATTGTGTGTTCCACATTAAGGGAAGTTCAGAACGCCTGGGAGGCTTCGTCAGGAGGCATTCAAGCGAGGCGTGAAGAGGGAGGTTAGACACAGGGAGGTGACAGGCGGGAATCCGGCTAAAGATACGTGCCATCTGGATGAGCAGTGAGCTGAGAAATTCAGCTCTAACAGCACTGAAACAACTGACTTCACTGCAGAGAGGTAAAGGTGTTCACGGACACACACGTTCCTTGCTCACACACTCAAAAGAGAAGTCACCAGCGGACATACAGAGTTTGAGAGAGGATTATACACAGGGTTGATGGAGTGCATGAACATATACACTGAGGTCGCTCCTCAAGTTTACATCATGAGCTATGAGGTACGACAGGCCATCATATTGTGAATATAGACGCGACCAAAGGCACGTTGTTAGGCACGGCACGCACTGGCCCGTCTGCAAAACCTTCAGCCATGAATATATTCAAAATACTGGATGGCCTCAAGTTCCTTATTGCTTATTACTTCATAAAATGCCATTAAAATGTAAATGATTTTATTAAAAAAAAAAATCATATATTTATAGTCCCTGACATGTACACCATTATTCAAAAGTTTGGGGTCAACAAGGATGTATTTATTTTTAAAGAAACCTTTTATACTCACCAAAGTAGCATTTATTTAATCAAAATATAGGCTAGCCTAGTAACAACAAAACAAAAAACACACAAAAAAAACAGCATTATTATGAAATATTATTTTTTAAAAAATAAAAATGTATTTAATATATTTTCAAATGTAATTTATTCCTGTGATAGTAAAGCTGAATTTTCAACGTCATTCATTACTTCAGTCTTCAGTGTCACATGATCCTTCAGAAATCATTCTAATAAGATGATATGATGCTCAAGAAACATTTATTATCGTTTATTTCTAAAGAAAGAAAGAAAGAAAGAAAGAAAGAAAGAAAGAAAGAAAGAAAGAAAGAAAGAAAGAAAGAAAGAAAGAAAGAAAGAAAGAAAGAAAGAAAGAAAGAAAGAGAGGAAAGAAAGAAAGAAAGAAAGAAAGAAAGAAAGAAAGAAAGAAAGAAAGAAAGAAAGAAAGAAAGAATCTTATTAACCCAAAGCTTTTGAACAGTATTTGTAAACAATAAAAGAAAGTTATTTGGAAAACTAGCTTCGTTTGCATGGTCACCTTTTGTTTTAATCGGAATGAATCCGAACGTAGTTTACATGAACACTAAATAAAGTGATCAGGTTGATGTGCGCTGCGCGTTTTACATTTTTTATGCCCACACAGCACGAATATAGTTTCCTGCTGTTTGTGCATACTAATCATTCTCCACTTTTCTTTGTTTTAAAGAGCAAACTTAAATGGATAGTTCACTCCAAAATTTTAATTTTGTCATTTACTCACCCTCAAGTTGTTACAAACCTGTATGAGTTTCTTTCTTCTGTTGAACACAAAAGAAAATATTTTGAAGATTACTGGTAACCAGACAGTTGCCGACACCCATTCGCTTCCATAGTACTTTTTTTCCCCCTACTATAATAGTCGATGGCTCCCATTCCCAGAATTTTCATTTTGGGTGAACTATCCCTTTAATATTTATCTATTTTGCTGTGCCATGCTGCTTATATTTATCCAACAGTAAAAATGCCCCTTCCCACACCCAGAACAAGGTGTCTGTGGATGAGAGTCCGAAACAGTAGGACTGGTGGGACGTTGTCCTGCTCTACTTCACAGACGATGAGTGGAAGGAGAATTTTAGAATGACACGACAGTCAATGACACTGACAGTTTATGAAAGTCGGTGACAATGACAGTTTATGACACTTTATTCAACAAAAACAACAACAGCTCGTTCCACGCGTCATAAGTCATTACGCCATTTATCAATGGGTATCAATCCGATCAAGTGTTTACATGTCCTCTCGATCAGATTAGAAAAGGTTTAAACCACCCCTTACAATCCAAATCCAATTCATTCCGATTGATGTGGTTACATGTGACTTTTCATTCCAACTGTGCTATTGGTCCAATTACAATCAGAATATCAGGCTCCATGTAATCGCAGTTACTGTTATAAATTTCATTTTGGACCAATTCTTAAATCTTAGGGCCAGTGAAAACGCAAGATGCAGGTCAGCAAATAAAAAAAGTGCAAGGTCTAGAGACGTTTTTTCTTTTTTTTTTCTTTTTACTTTTTAAGTTGAACTTCTTTTAACTTGAGCGCAGCGAGATGCCATTGTTAAAGACGCCCATCTAGTGCGCATTTACATCGAAAAACAATGGAAAAATAGTGTAGTTGCAGGGCTCGACAATAAGGACTGCCCGATGGCCCGGGGACACCCCTGACACCCCTGACATCCGATTGGCCACCCTGGGTGCCACTGCCACCCCAAAATTGTATTCGCTATTGGCAGTTGCTGATGGTTTTTTTTTTTTTTTTTTTTTTTTTTTTTTTATGTTCACCAGCAGCGCTCGCGGTTTTCAAACAGATGAGCAGAGGAGGAGAGAATATTGCAAGGTACCAAAGAATAAGAAAACATCATATTTGAAGTACGTTTTTAAGGTTTAACATCAGGGTTGTTTGCTCTGAATAAATTTTATGAGACGCTGTATGAGTTAATAAAGCTGCAATAGGCTACCAGTTAATCAGACTAGAGAGTTCGGTTCACAGTTTAGCATAACAATCCGTACGCTTACACCTGTGCTAGTAATACATGCATATACCATGCCGTGTACGTTACAGTATACAAATGTTTAGCTAATGTGGGGAACTGGCTACAGCTGTCAGTGTTCAGCGAGTTAACATTTGGCATTTGAAATTGATTAGGTTGCTCAGTTAGGCTACTTCAGTTCAGAATAGGGCTAGCAATGATCAAATTGGTAACTTAGACTGGTAGTTGATTTTAATGTATAGTTATGAATGAAACTTAAATTACTCTCTCCTCGCCAGTGACGAGTAGGGGTCATAGAATGAGAATGCAAATGTTCCTTGATCATCCTTTGACAGTTAAGAGTTCGTTATACTATAAAAAATACCCTGTAAGTTTCAAAACTCAAAACTTTCTTGTTATTCCAAAAACTGCTTTTAAACCAAGGCCAGCAAACGACAGGATCTAAAAAGTGGAGACTTGTGACATCACACTTCAGCTTTGGCCCCGCCCACTGGAGCGTTAGTGAACAGTGACATGGGAACGAGAAAATATCGATACAGGATCAATACCATTACCTTCCAAACGCAAGGATAGTGTTTTTTTTTTTTTTTTTTCAACAATGTGAATGTCTCAGCAGTGCATTATTTGTTTGTATTCAGTGTATTTCACTGTGGATTATTTGGTAAATTCCGGCGCATGCTTCGCAAACAGACTTTTACGATATGGATCTGCCAGCAACGCCAGAAACATGCAAGTAGTCATGTTTATTCTAATGCCTGATCTGTGGTCAGTGATTTCTGATGTGATTATTCAAGTTAAGACAGATTATCTCTCAAAATATCGTTCAATACTGTTTATGCATCAGTAAATCAAGTCAGTGACTAAACAATCAACTTCATGTCGGATGAAAATAATATTATTTAAACTGTGATTAAATTATACAAAGAAAGCGATCAAAGAATGCTCCCTTTCCAATTGCCCAAGCTGTCAATCAAACAGCGCGAGTTTATCTGGACACTTGCCAAAACTCGTTGAAATCAATCATCACAAAATCATGATGCTGTTACCAGAGATGGGCATAAATACATGGAAATGTATTTAAAATACAAATACAAAATACTGTGTGAAAAAAAAAAATGCATTTAAATACAAATACAGTATTTTGTATTTTAAAAATACACAAAATACATGTGAAATTGGCCATCCAGTGCAGGTGTAGGTCACAGTGAATGAAGAAACTACACAGGCCTGCTGACTTATCATTCCTAACCTCATTTCTTTCTTTCTTTCTTTCTTTCTTTCTTTCTTTCTTTCTTTCTTTCTTTCTTTCTTTCTTTCTTTCTTTCTTTCTTTCTTTCTTTCTTTCTTTCTTTCTTTCTTTCTTTCTTTCTGGCAATTACAAATAAACTTATGCATAATAGCAGCCATTTTTATACTTATTTCAGGTTACAATGTAGTCTATTACTTGTGGTGAACACTATTAAAAAAATCATACTGTATGTAAAACTGTGGGAACCTTTTCTGTTATCTAGCAAAGAATATGGATGGGCGATGAGTTTTTTTTGTTTTTTGTTTTTTTTTGCAGGAAGTCCAATGCTTTTTAAGTAATTGTGTTTAGTTTATGTAAAGTTTATTTGTTTCTATAAGTTTATTAAATTAGAAAGTGTATCTAAAATTTATTAGAATTAATTTAGATTCATTTGACACTATTTACCCCTTTTTGATTATTATTTTTTATGTACAATAAAACTAAAATCTGAAGATGTTTGTGGAGTATCATTCATCAGTGCTTCTTTTTCCACTCCAACGTTCCAATAATTCCTGCCCACTAAAAGCTGCATGGATAAATTTCATTACCCCACAAATAGGCCCATCTATGTAAACGATTTAGAAAAAGTTCCATCAATTCACACTTTATATCATCGCTATGATATGTAGTGTATCACCCAGCCCTAACATGCAGTAATGCTTTAAACACATTTGACAAGCTAGTTGAGAAAAATCAACTATTCTTTATTTTATTCTTTCATGTTAACTGAAGTGAATAATGCACTATTTTAACTTTAATCAACAAGTAGAATCGATCATGACATTCTCACCTTATAAAAAAAAAAAAAAAAAAATTTTAAAAAAAATCGCTGATCCAATGCTGAGCTAGTGAATGCACAAAATCAGTACCCTGATAAAGAGGTTGACTGGCAAAAAGTATTTTATGTATTTTGAAAATACAAAAATACTCATCTTAAATGTATTTAAATACAAATTACATTTGATTTTTTCCAAAGGCTTTAAAATTCAAAATACAAAATAGTATTTTGTATTTCAAATACGTATTTTAAATACATGTATCTGAAATACTGCCCATCCCTGGCTGTTATGATGTACAGTACAACGAAACTCTTACTGTATTTACATCGTGTTTGCATTGTTATTTGGTGAAAGCCAGAGGTGTAATTTCATATGCAATCAACAGACTGTCTGTCATCTGCTCAGTGTTCATCACTGCAACTTTTCATGTGATGGGAATAGATCATTTTCCTGTAGCTCAGTGGTAAGAGCATTGCGTTAACAACGCAAGGTTGTGGGTTCGATCCCAGGGGATTGCACATACCTATGTATAAATGTATAGGATGACGCAATGTAAGTCGCTTTGGATAAAAGCGTCTGCCAAATGCATAAATGTAAATGTAAATGTAAATGTAAAATCATTATGATCAATACTTTTCACGATTTCTTAATCTCGATAGCTGTTATAGTAAAAACGTAGAAAGAGTTTTAGAGAGAGTTCCACATGTAATACTAGCTATTTCATATGCAAACATGTCAGCCAATCACAGCAGTGGGCGTTTACACTGAAGTCTCACAGCAGACACGTCCCTTCAGGGGCGTTCAAATCAGAGGCTAAAATCAGGCTTGGAAAAATGGCTTTTATTTATAAATGATGACAATTTTTTATGTTAAAATCATACCAACATTATAAGGGCACCCCAGGAAACATTATAAAATAATAAAATAATCCAGTCTATGACCCCTTTAAAGAAGCACAAACAGGCAGATCAGATGCAAACGGACCCCAGCCCTTGCATCACCACTGGACCCCAGAGCAGCTCAGTGTGGTCGGACTTCACGACCGCCAACATCTCAGAGCATCTACCAGACACAGGTGGTCAATCACATACCGAATTCAGGAATTTAAGTTGAGATGATTTTGTCAAATTAAAAAGATAGTTCACCCAAAAATGAACACAAAAAGAAGATATGTTAAAGCATGTTGGTAACCAAATAGTTTTGGGTTCCCCTTGACTTCCATTGTATTTTTTCTTTCTATACTATGGATGTTGATGGGAACCAAAACTTTGTGGTTGCCAACATGCTTTAAAATATCTTCTTTTGTGTTCCGCAGAAGAAGGTCATACAGGTTTGGACCTTTAAAATGTTGGTTCATGTGTGTTCTTCTTGTTGATGGCTATGACATTTATATTGTGATTATACACTAATGGTTCTTGTGTTATAAATAGATGCATCAAGAGAGGACACCGATATATCTGATTAATGTGTGCGTGTGTGTGTGCGTGCGTGCGTGCGTGCGTGCGTGCGTGCGTGCGTGTGTGTGTGTGTGTACCCCCGAAAGTATACGCACTACGCATACACTACGTAATGTGGTCTAGTAGATTAGACTAGCGCGTGCAAATTTACAGCCCACACTTTCACAGCATTATTTAGTCTATTAAAATGCATTTAGAATGTCCCCAGATTCAAGATAAAGGGGCAAAAATGTTTTGCCAAAAAAATGTTTTTCCTATTTTATTGCTTACTGTTTAAATGAGTTAATCTAGTAGCTTTTGGTGTCATAACCTTATTTATTATGGTTACATTTATCAAAAATAATGAAAACAATACTAGGCTTATTTTATAGGCCCATTTTCTTTCCTTTTATTATTTTTTTGTTGTGGGGCCAGTGAAAATTTTGGCAGGGCAAGTAAAAATTTGAACCACTGGCCTGGGCCAGTAGAAAAAATCCTTAGCGTTTAGTCCTGAGTTGAATGTAAAAAAAAGTGTTCTGTGCGAACAGCCACAGATTCTCCAATTTTTTAACCCCTACCGGCAACAAATGGAACTGCAACCTGTTGCTAAACAATGATAAACAGTAAACCTTAATAAAGAATTCTATATAATAAAATAAAAAAATACATAAACAAAAATAATCCTACACATTAAAATAAAATGAACATAAAAAAAATTAAACAGTTCAGTGATATACCTAATTACCAATGTGAATGGACATCACACGCACAATTACACTCACTGAAGTTGAAGGCTTGTGCGTCTGCTATTTTTCCCACTGTAATCCTCTAAAAGGGCTATACGCCAGATCTTCCTTGCAAAGTCATTCTGCATTACTAATCAAAGCAATGATGAATAAAAGGTGGCGTTCTAGGCTTAAATTACATGACCCCATGCACGCCACATTAAGAAACACAAATCCATCTACTTCAGTTAGACATGGTGCGTATTACAGCCGGTAATCTCTCACAGCCTCTCCAGAAGCGTGGAGTCATCCGCCGAGACACAGTTCACGCTATTACTATTAACACCTCGTGCTGCTAATTTCAAAACACAATGTATTTTAGCTGCAACAACACGAACAGCACTAAAAAAAGATGCTGTGTCTTGTGTTTATCCTTGTAATGTTTACCCTTCCCACGTTATTCTATTTCCAGCGATGTCCCTGAAGCATCGAAGCTAGCAAAAAAAAAGAAAAAAAAAAAGAAAAAAAAAAGGCTAGCAGTTACAATTGGGTGCAAAATAATTAACGGGATACATTTGCATCGTTAGAATGCAACAACTTGGAAAACTATTCAAGGTTTGATGGTAGCAAACATGCTTCTGAAGGCAAGCCAAGACAACTAATGCAATCTCCAGCATTTGAATGAGGGCAAAGTCATGAGGGAGATGGTACAAAAACAAGACGTTTTTGTTCTGTTTTGTTGCCTCACATGTTGCTAAACCTGACAAACGCATAATTAATTACTTTCCAGGTAGAGCTTCAGGAAAAAGCAATCACAGTCCGTAAATGTGATGCTTGAACAGCAAAGCAGTATGTAAATCACTGCTGTATCTGTCGCATACTAACAAGTAGCATCCATCTGCTTAAAACTAATCCTCACCTACAGCTGATAATAACTTACCACACATCAATTTGTACAACCAAACATTCCATTTCGCACCCACTCTCTCTGAAAGCTAATACCTGTAATCCTATGGGCATCTGTCAGGTCAGACTTATCCAGGTGTAGCAGCATCTGTTCAATGTGATCTCACAATAATGTCTGGAATAAACTTTATGTCCAGCAAATCCACATAAACTGAACTGCGGAACACACTCAGAATTTTCTTTGAGTTCAGCCAGTGTTCAAAATACATGACTGGACAGGATGTCACAGTTATAGCACCTTATCCCTAAAATGAGGCTTATTAAAAAAAAAATATATATATATATATATATATATATATATATATATATATATATGTATATATATATATATATATCAATAACAACATCATAATAACATACAATACATACATTAATGTGAATGAATATCAAATATATATATAAAAAAATGCACCTCAAGTGAAGCAAAAAGGATATAAAAGTATTTGTAAAACCCAGAAAGGCAGTTTTAATACTTATTAAAGTCCCCCTGTAGTCAATAATTTTAGCCCTTAAAACTCATCTTTGATCACCAAAATGTACATATTTAAAGGTGCTCTAAGTGATGCCGGGAGTGTTGACATTCGAATTGTTGTCAAACAAAACGGAGGCTAGCTAGACCCTCCCTCCTCCTAATCCCGTCTCCTCCCTCCTCCCCTCCCTTCCGGCATAAAGGAAAGTCAAAGTAATCACTAAAAACAAAGTTAAGTTTTACTGATACTTCATTCAATGTGTAATGTCACCAAGTTAGATAAATGCTTTTATATATTGCAGAACAGAATGCAGAAAAAGAGAAACATTGTCTTAAAATCGTTTCGCCACCTGAGGTTATAACTATAACGTTAGCTCCCATACAAGGACGCAATAATAGCAAGATAACGTTAGCTTCGCGTTTCCCAGTGAGCATAAACAACGGCGGCGGCGTAAACAAATTTAGTCAAAGTTGTCAAAAGCCTATAAATGAACATTTAAATCCATAACAAACAGTGGGTGAAAACAATCATTCACACAAATTGTCGCCCTACTGTGAATTTGCTTGACCATTTACAATAGAGATTGATCGCTAGCTGAAACATATATGTTGTATTCACCAAAGCTAACGCTGACTGCATAGTTCTAGCTAATTACATCCTTGTGTTGGTTTGGCGAACATGAACGTCAATTTAGAAAGAAAAATGGATTTACCTGTTCTGCAAAAACAGAGCAACTGAATGTCGGATTGGAAGCCCTTCTGCCGGCGGAGTTCTCGCCACCTTTCGAGGGTTTTTCCGATGTAAATTCGGGACTTCGCGCGTTCCTTATCCTTGTCCCTCTTCTTTGCAATTTGTTCATCGGAACGTCGTCTCTTTAGTCGTGTGTCGGCCATAATTCAAACTTCCCTCTTCATGCTTCTCTCTCCTCCACACCCCCTTCATGTGCACGCGCACTAACCCCCAAACCACACCCCTCAAATACTTCTTGCCAGTGATTGGCTGGAGCACTGTTTGTTGTGTTTCGTGGTACGGGTGAGCCCAGTTTGTTTTTGTTGCCGTTTGTGGAGCCTGTGGTGTCTACAGAGACCGCGTTTTTTTACAGTGTGTTCAGGAGACAGGCAGCTAGCGGATAGTGAGGAGATGTTTGCTGTATGTGACAAAAAATGTTTTGGCCTAAAAAACGCGTGACATCACTTAGAGCACCTTTAAGCACTTTTTCCTTAAATTTTTTTCATGCCTTAAAATAGCTTGTAACTCTACACCCTTGCCTCATTTAGTATATGCAGTTATATGAATATGCAAATTAGCCCCGCCTCCACTCACTCACACCAGCTCAGAGATCCACTCGTTGACGATCAAATGTTGACGTGATTGGTTACAAGGTAGTTTGTGACGTCAGAAACACCAGCGATTTCAAACCGTGTTTTTGAGACTGTCTTTGCTTCACTGTACCCTGGTAATCCAGAGTTCTCGCGAGAGCACAAGTTGAATTTGCTCAGCGAGTTACTCTGGTGTCGAGTAATGATGCTCATTAAATATGCCCCTCGATCTGAGCTGCACCAATCACATCGGGTTATCTGATATAGGCGGGCCAGAGGCGAGCTAAACAGATGACGACAGCGCTGTGACGTCGAAGTCATCAGTAAACATTGCAAGATGCCTATGGATGAATAGCAGTAGTTTGAAACGGCTTTGGCCGCTACAATGAACGAGTTAGACTTGGCTTTTTATCTAAAGAGGAACAGAAGACGGCGCTCGAATCGTTCCTTTGCAAGAAGGGTGTTTTTGCTGTTTTGCCGACCGGAAGAGTCTAATCTACCAGTTAGCTCCGCTGGTAGCTAAGCGTATGGGGGTTTATTGTTGTGATTGGTCGTAGTGTTATCCAATTGCGTGCTGTGAGATTTTCAAATGCATGCTTGGTGCCACCCCTCGAGCTGGCCGATTTTCATTGACCGACACCAGACCATTAATCTTTTAGATTTAGGTCTGGATTTCCAGGCTTGCTTCACTGCAGTTTTAAGGAGAAAACACTCAGCAATGGTGTTGACTTATGAATTTGCACATGGTTTGTCATAATAAAGCAATTAAAAACACCACATAGACATATAAACAACATTAAAAACTTGATTTTCACCACAGGAGGACTTTAATATTTTTACTCATTTTTGATGGGGTTTACAGTTGTTACAACCTTTTTTGCCAACACTTTGGAAATTAAAGGCATGCAAATACATTTTATTTATCATATAATATAGGTCATGTTAAAAAAATGGGGCCTTTTGGGGCACTAAAGTTACTGTATTCATGCAGTGTGGCAATGGTATCAATAGTATAACAGCCAACAGCTGTTGTCAGCACTAAAAACATCTGTAGTAAAAGGTGATGAAACTTAAAAGATTACATTCCAGTTGCATAACCAACACTTTTCCCCACACCTCCTGCTAACTTCTGAGGAAACAAAATGAACTTGCTAATTTTTACCATAGCTCTTTCTTACGAGCAAATACGTTTCAGTTTGAAACACTTACATGTGGTGCATTCTGAATTAATGGAGTTGATGGCGAGTTACGGTCATTAGTGGAAATAGCAGGGAGTGGAAATGAAGAAGAGAAGATGGACGAAATCACACACAGCTGGCTGGCAGCACTGCGCTTTGTAACTATAAATCTTTGGATCCTCCTTCGCCTCTCTGACCGCGGCACGTCGGCCTTCTAATTTCATGGCCCAATTAGTAAATGACGGTACAGCGTCCTGGATGAATTCTATTCCAGTGCCATGCTAAATGTACAGGTTTTTTGCAGGCTGCTTTCATACTTGGTCTGATCTCGAGTTTCCCCTCCCCTTCGCCTCCACAGGTCTCTTGTCACATTGCAACATTGGTTCTGAACAGCTCTACTTTTGCATCCATGAGGACTAATGGTAGCTCTTTACCGCTGTAGCTAGGTAACGACTCAGGAGGAGAAGGTGTCATCTTTAATGTTGTCATTGTGTCTGTCTGTTGCAGATGCACTGCAAGGGATGCTAAGAAAATGAGCTGCTCACGAGCGGCAATATCTGTGCAGACAAGCTGCAACAAGAAATGCATCATACTATGATAAAGGGCTGTCACGATTCCTCGATTAAAGTCGAGTGCTCGATTAAAAAAAATCCTCAATTGCACTTTACCCGTGTCGAGTAACCGGCAAAATACCAGAAGTGGCGTGTTCCACGAACGAGAATCCATGAACCGCATTATAACACCATTTTCTAAGGCTAAGCAATATATTAAAACCATTTACAATCATAATATAGTGCTATTGTGAAATCACAAAGGCTGTGATTCAGTTAAATAAATACTGTATATGCACTGTTTTTTTCGTTGTTGTTTTTTCACAGAGAAGCACAACACTTTAATTATTTACATGCGTGCAAATTACCTCAAAATTACCTTAAAAGTACCTCAGCTCCGTTCACAGTAAACGCTGCTCCACACAAACTCAGTTTCTGCATGTGCTGTTTGTTTAGGTTTCCGGGAACGCAAAAAGTCGGATGCAGTTTGTATTTCATAGTTGCACTGTTATCATTTACAGTACCAGTCAAAAGTTTGGAAACATTACTATTGTTAATGTTTTTGAAAGAAGTCTCTTATGCTCATCAAGCCTGCAGTTAAAAAAAAACAAAACAAAAAAAAAACAGTAATATTATGAAATATTATTACAATTTAAAATAATGGTTCTCTTTTTTAATATACTTTAAAATGTAATTTATTTTTGTGATGCAAAGCTGAATTTTCATCAGCAAGTACTCCAGTCTTTGGTGTCTTATGATCCTTCAGAAATCAGTCTAATATGATGATTTATGATCAATGTTGGAAACAGTTGTGCTGCTTAATATTTTTTTTATAACCTGAGATACTTTTTTCAGGATTATTTGATGAATAAAAAGTTAAAAAGAACTGTATTTATTTAGAATAGAAATCTTTTGTAACAATATACACTACCGTTCAAAAGTTTGGGAACAATAACTTTTTTTTTTAAAGAAATTAGTACTTTAATTGAACAAGGATGCGTTAAATTGATAAAAGGTGATGGTAACGATTTATATTGTTAGAAATGTTTTTATTTTGAATAAATGCTGTTTTTATGAATAAATGCTGTTAACGTTTTACTCATCAATGAATCCTGAAAAAAGTATTCCAAAAAAATATATTAAACAGCACAACTGTTTCCATCATTGATAATAACTGAGTATCAAATCATCATATTAGAATGATTTCTGAAGGATCATAAGACACCAAAGACTGGAGTACTTGCTGATGAAAATTCAGCTTTGCATCACAAAAATAAATTACATTTTAAAATATATTAAAAAAGAGAACCATTATTTTAAATTGTAATAATATTTCATAATATTACTGTTTTTTTAAGTTTTTTTGTTTTTTTAACTGCAGGCTTGATGAGCATGAGACTTCTTTCAAAAACATTAAAAATAGTAATGTTTCCAAACTTTTGACTGGTACTGTATATGCGTGCAGCACGTCTCATGTTTCTCAAACTCCATCTCTTCCTGCTTTGAGTTTGGGTTGCTTGTAACTTTCATCTGGTAACGCAATGTGTGCCATTACACAAGATTTGTAACGTAACTCATCTGTAAATCCGATGAAATAATCGGTAGAATACTCGATTACTGAAATAATCATTAGCTGCAGCCCTACTATGATATTCAAATTTTCCGGTCTATGTAAGTCATACTGGATTGCATTCACACAATTGCGAACTGTCCACATCAGGAACCATTCACCAGGACTCTTCCTCAATGTTTCCTCTTCCCTTATTTAATCTGTCCCACACAGTAAGTGGTTTGTAATATTCGCTCAGAGTAGATCTTAATTACAAATATAGGTCTGCAGCTTGCTATGTTTGAGCTAGTGTTGGAGTTTGTTATGTTGCTGAAAGATGAAGCTCCAGTCAGTCACTTTTCCCAAAGCGAAACACTTTCAAGGAACAGTAAGGCATGCTTTTTGACTCCTCCATTGGCCGCTGCATCCACAAGCTTCTCAAAAGACTGCAGACATCAGCATACGTCTCCTCAACACTTCTTTTGACATCCTGGTGTCTGTGTGAATCCAAATTTTTTTTTAGATTTGTCCTCAACAGGACTTTCCGTCACTGCTTGTCACTCTGTGCTTCATGGACTTCCATATAGCTACTGTTATCTCTTCAGCTTGCTGGCTTTCCGCAAGAATGGTTTCTTAGCTGCAACCAGCTCTTCCAGTTCACTTCTTAAAAGACTTCTCATGGTTGAAGTGTGCACCTTGCTGCTGGATGGCTCCCAGATGCAGAGCAAGCACTTTAATGGATTCTCACTGTCCCGTAAGGAAGTGACCTTTAAGTACCGCAATACCCTTAAACATAATTTGCCTGGGTGGTCTAAGCTAGACATTTATGCATGTCACTGTTTCTAGTGAAGAATAATCTTTCCCTTTTATCTATTTTCTGTTAACAATGACAAATAAGAACTTGAAATAAAATAAACAAACTTCAATAAAAAAGGTGACACTGGCTCTAGTGCTAAAGTGGTACTATAAGAGTTATTGAGGCGAATCTCAAACAAACATTGATGCAACGTTACTGTAATACTGTAAATGAAGACCATTGCATCTAGAATTTGTTAGTTTGTAATTCTCATTACAAAAAAAAAAAAATATATATATATATATATATATATATATATAATTGTTATTTTTTCTTGAAAAAAGGCTTGGTGAGTAGCATCCATTGACTGAACACTTGTGTCACGTCCATCTACATTTTTTGGTAGTATAATAACTAAAGCAAAAGTACAAAAAGTGAAATACATGGAAAATACTTGCATACACGCTCTAAACGTGTGCACATTGAGGGATATTTGTCTTACACTTGAGGGTGCAGAGTGGCGACACCAGGCTGCTCCTGTTTGCGTAAGTAAATGTCAGCCTTGTCAACAGCCCCTATGTGGTCTTTGATGGCAAACTGTGATGACAGGTTCAAAAATGTAGGCAAAGACGTAGGAATAATACGGGGAGTGTGAGAGAGGAGAGGTGACGGAGGTTGAGCAGGAAGCATGTGAGCAACACAGCATCAAGCGACTGCCACAGTGGGTCACTGAGACCTACAGCTTCAGAAAAGTGAAGATTCTGACATGATGAAAAATAGAAAACTTCATTAGAAAGTAAGAAATGTATGGTCTTTGGTTACACCTTTGTATCCTTGGTGTGTGGGGGGTTCAGGTATACATTACGCTATGGGAAAGACATTTTTTGGTCCACATGAGGAAAACAGCTTGGGAAACATTCCAGATGATGTTTTTTGAAAATGTAAAAATGCAGAAAGTTTTCTATGATGGGCAAAGGTTTAGGTTAAGTGATAGAATAAACAGTTTGTACAATATAAAATCATTATGTCTATGGAATGTCCCCATAAAACAATGTAAGCCAACTTGTGTGTGTGTGTGTGTGTGTGTGTGTGTGTGTGTGTGTGTGTGTGTGTGTGTGTGTGTGTGTGTGTGTGTGTGTGTGTGTGTGTGTGTGAATACATTTTTATTATTATTGATATTATATTAATATTATAAAAATATTATTGATATTTTTCATAAATCAACCCACAGACTATCAAAGTGCCCATAGTTAAAGAAACAGATTAATTAAAGCTTTATGAAATTCATCTTACACAATTTGTGCAAAATGATGGCAGACAATATATTGCACTCAACATGAATGTAAATAAAAATGGGGTGAATTCAAACATACACACACACACACACACACACACACACACACACACACACACACACACACACACACACACACACACACACACACACACACACACACACACACACACACACACACACACACTTAAAAAAGAAATATTAGGAAAAAATAATGCGTTCCTTGAATTAGTAATTCAAATCTATGTTTTTTTTTTTCTTTTTTTTTCTCCTTTTCCCCCCTTTTTAAAATTAGTTTTAATGCTTGGGTCACGTGAAGTAGCCTACCGCAGTTTTACACCAAGTTTATCCTTGGTTATGAAAGGGATCATATTACATTCACATGGAGTACACAGAAATCAGAGTCCAACTTTGTTTATAATGAGTTTGGGAATATTAACTGAAGTATTTTCAAAGCTGCTTTAAAAATGCTGTAAATTATTAAAAAGCAAAAGAAGAGAATCAATTAGAACCTGAAGGCATTTCTTGCTGATTTCCTCGTTATTGCATTATAAACTGTCACGTCCAGTCTTGTATCTACCATTACTTTCTTTTGATTTTCTTAGTATGCCTCTCAGCAGGGTTCCTTCCCTTGTTCTCTCTATTTATAACACGCACACCTTTCTAGCAGTTATTATTCAAGATGACAAAGGCTAAATGACAGCTCCCACCTTTAAGAGAACTGGTCAGGTAAAAAAGAAAAAGAAAAAAAGATTATAATAAGGAAAGGTCAGCGCACAGATGAAAAAGCACCGTGCCTGTTGGAGATCTGAATTCTGAGCATCTAAGTTGAATAGGAAACCAGACACAAAATAATTAGCAGTCTTGCCATGCAAAATAACAACACACTCCAAATAGACATTATACCCAAAGAGCCCCATAGATTTAAAATGTTTTTATCAATGTTTATCAATGTTTCTGCCACATCGTCTAACACCTTTCAATTTTGATGCAATTTTACCCACAATGCACCATCTCCCAAGCTCACAACACAAGCACTCTATTTCTCAGTCCAACCCAAGTGTTATTCCATCTGTCTCCTGGCAAAACATTTTCCATAAAGCAATGGCACTTCATAGGAACCCAACTATAATTCTAGCTGCGCATCTTTTATTTCGGGGTGCAATCGAGTTGCAGGTGTGCGGCTGCATTCTTTAGAGATTCAACAGGCGTACGTCTTTTTCATCTGCATCATCCACAGCAACCACAGAAGGAAAAAAGCTGGAAAACTTCACAGATGCAACAACTTCTCAAGTTTATTTATATCTGTTGCTTATTAGTTAACACAAGCACAGCTTTTGCCTCTGTGACTAATGTTGTGTGCCACAGTGTCTGCTGTTGTCTTGAACATCACTTTGCAGTTTATCCTAATTAAAGGGATATTCGGGGTTCGATACAAGGT
Organism: Leuciscus idus; assembly: GCA_021554675.1. Classification (NCBI taxonomy): domain Eukaryota; kingdom Metazoa; phylum Chordata; class Actinopteri; order Cypriniformes; family Leuciscidae; genus Leuciscus; species Leuciscus idus. Next base: position 19,966,579 of record CM038623.1, read on the forward strand.
AAATGACAGCATTTGAGGAATGTTGATTAAACCATAAAAAAGGAACCGACTCTGATTTTAAGCAAAAACCAGGGATAAAAACCTTACAATGGAAATGAATGAGGCCGATTTTTGACATATTTAAAAGCAGAAATGTGAAGCTTGTAATTTTATAAAAACACTAACATTAATTCTTCTGTTAAAACCTGGTATTATTCACGCTGTAAAGCTGTTTAATTCATTAATATAGTTTAATTAATTTATAGGCTATGGTTGTTTTAGGGTTTTAGTCATTACAACAAAGCAGAAAAGGTTAGTAAGCAATGTGTACAAAAGTTGCGCACCAAACTGTTCTAAACACAGTTTAAAATTTTAAATAAATAAATTAAAATAGTTCAACTTATAGGATCAATCATATATATTATCATTTAAATAAAAGAAGCATATAAATACATACATATAGTACTGTATATATATATATATATATATATATATATATATATATATATATATATACATACATATATACACACACACACACACACACACATATATATATATACAGTACATACATATATATATATATATATATATATATATATATATATATATATATATGTATGTATGTATGTATGTATGTACTGTATATATATACACAGTATGTATGTATGTGTATGTATGGAGTATGGACTGTAAAAATAATGAATTAAAAAGCTTTATAGCTCAAATAGCACATGTACTTCTTTTATTTCAAGGTGTATTTGAGTATTATTTGAGCTGTAAAGCTTTTTTAATTCATTATTTTTACAGTCCTTTTGGGGTTTTATGCATCACATTGTCATGTCAACAAAGCAGAAAAGAACTAAAATCAATTTTTGTCTGTTTTGTCTGGCTGTACTATTAAAACAGTGAGTATGTTTTTAACTTTTGCGGATTGGCCAGTTTATGAAGAATATTAAAAATAATAATAAAAATTACAACTTAATAGTAATAATATCAAATATTTCTAAACTTCCTGAAATGATTGATACCTATGCATGGTTTTATTGACTGTATTCACTATTTTTCTGTGATTGTTTGCACTTCCAATTCATCGCTGCAATTGTAAATAACTGTGAGAATAACTAAATGCAGTAAATGCTAAAATAATTTGCACTATAGATACCAGTGTGTTTATGATTACGAAAATAATGAAAATAATAAGATAGTTTTCAATATCAAGCAGCATAACGGACAGTTTTTGTAAAGCTAAAATAACTACAAGCGGATGAAACTTTTACAAAATTGTACAATGTCCGTGTCTGCTGTCACATCAAGAATAAGTTGAATGGCTGTAGACATTTAGGGCAGACGCATGCAGCCGGTATCACATTTGCTTATGTCAGACACATGCACAAGTAAATGCATTGAAACATGCTCTCAGATGGCTCTCAGTGGATGTGATGCCATCTCAGGGCCTGTAATTAATGTGTGATATGTGGTTATGCTAGTGTCAATCATTTGTAATCTGTACAGCCATTAAGGGGCGAACTTGTCAGAGCGATTGATCTGCCGCGCCTCTCAGACGCTGTTTTATTCTCCCGCAGTGAAAAGGCCGTGGCATTTGATTGACAGTGTGTCTCTGCCTGCCTAACAACTCGCTAGCTAATGTTCACACTAAAAGCAAAAGTCATCTTTCTCTGATAATCATGGACTGGTTCTGCCAGAGATGTTACAGGTCTGTTGCAGTTTAAAATGGGAAAATGTAATAGTTTTATATATAGGCTGGATGTGGAGTTGACGGGCGAGGATGCTGCGTTGTTTACGGGCTTACACAACATCAGGACTCGACAGGTGTTGTTCAAAATTTGGCAAGCTAATACTACTGATGCTGATGATATTGTCAATCAAATGAAGCATTCCTTTTAAAATAAATAAACTGAAAAGGTGAAAATGCATTACAACCAGCATTTTTCAGCTGATGGTTTGTGACCCAGTGATTTACCATTCTAATATGAGTGGTTAAAAAAGTATTGTTAAATAATACAATACACAATTAATACAGCTTACAAAATAACTGTGATATATATATATATATATATATATATATATAGACACGTGACACATGCATAAATGATAATACTACTCAAATTAATTTATATATACGCATGTGCATGACGTCATCCTCTTCAGAGATTCGCGTTTTTGTTGTTTACACAGAGACCGTTTCAAAAACGTGCACTTTGAAACACGTTTTCAAAACTTTGCGTTTTCAGGCACCAAAAACGCAGTTGTCGTGTAAACGAATGGCCAAAACGCATAAAAACGTCTATGCTTTTAGTTGAAAATGGTGTCGTGTAAACAGCCCCTTACTGTCAGTCTGTGAATGAGTTCAGTTCTCCTCCGTTCTCTCCCTGCTATGGTTTCTAATTGATTGTTAGTTCTGTTCAGGTGTGTCTTGTTAATTAGCTTTTTGTCTATTCAAGCTCTGTGTTTTGTCCTGTTTGGTTGTCTTTCGTTGTTGCATATTAGTTTGGTTGTTCTGTTCTTGCAAAGAGTCTGTTCATTAGTGTTTTGTTTCTTCTATGTTCTTGAAAATAAAAGCTAAGCTGCTGCAACTAGATCCTCACCTCATTACTCACATTAGCCCTTAAATGCATGAATGTTTCTCCAATCATAATTACATACCCGGGTCTTTAGTGACCCGTATCGAACATGGATGGATCTCTAACTGCCTCAATAGTATAAAACCCTCCTCATAAGTTTTTATTTTTTATTTTTTTTAACAGTCTTTCTCTTCTGTCTCCTCTCCACAAATAAGCTGGTGTGTGGTGGGCGTTCTGGCGTTCATCCAGGTGGATGCTGCACATTGGTGGTGGTTGAGGAGATTCCTCCTTCCATTTGGAAAAGCGCTATATAAATGTAATGCATTACTATCATTATTATTCTGAAAAAATTATGCAAAAAATATTGAAGAAATATTCCCTTGACTAACTTACCTCTGACTAACAAGTGTCTCTACAGAAATACAGAAAAACTTCTATTCAATATAATACTACTAATAATAATTCATTACATTTATATAGCGCTTTTCTCAGCACTCAAAGTGCTTTACATAGAGGGGGAATCTACTCAACCACCACCAATGTGCAGCATCCACCTGGATGATGCCACGGCAGCCATATTGCGCCAGAACGCCCACCACACACCAGCTTATTGGTGGAGAGGAGACGTAGTGATTAAGCCAATTAGTGTATATATATATATATATATATACATATATATATATATATATATATATATATATATATATTAGTGGTGGGCCGTTATCGGCGTTAACGTGCTGCGTTAACGCGAGACTCTTATCGCGCGATAAAAAAAATATCGCCGTTAATCTATTCTCCAAGTTGGGTTGGGAGATGGCTCTATACTACACAAGCTATGATGACGCAATCTACCCGCGGCCGCGAGGTAAACCCGGCTGCAACGCATATTCGTCGTCATCTTAAGTAAACACGGCTGAAAGTGAAAGCTGGTGAATAAGATCGGTGCAACATCCATTATTTGGACTTGGTTCGGGTTAAAGCCGTCAGACGAGCAGCAGCAAACTATATACAGAGTGTGGGGTAACAGTTCGGTAAGTTAACACACGACTAATCCGTTCGACCACCTCAAATTCAAAACGAAACATGATATCACTGAATACCAGCGCGCGCGTATTATTCCTATTCCAATATATTTTAGTGGTGTAGCACATAATCTCGATTTTAAGAATCGTTGTTGTGTTTCTTTTTAACTGAAAAGACATCAGTTAGACAATATTCTAATTTTAAATTTGGGGTTTCATAAGCTCCAAGCCATAATAAACATTAGACCTACTTAAGTCTCTGCAGCTAGTGTACTTAAATTTTATTTATCTGCAAAATTATGTTGTATACTTACAGTTTTGCACAATATATGTTCTCAAAACTACATACACCCTTTAAAAAAAAAATACATTTAGCAGTTGTTTAGCATGGGTCTGTGTAATCTGTTCTGAAATGGTTTTATTATAATATACTGTATATCGTTATCGCAAGAGGCTGCAATGTATATCACAATATAGATTTTAGGCCATATCGCCCATCCCTAATTGATAGCCTATAGTAGTTGATAATAACATAGGCCTACCTAATGTTGCCTACGGACGGTAACAGTACAGTAGTAACCTTTTACAGTCTATGAGTAGAACAGCTTTCTCAAGCAGTTTGTGATGCATTTTGGAAACAGGAGATTCTCAGAACCCATTCTCAAAGACTTACTTTTATAGTCATTATTTGGGTAGCACACATATTCTGAATGCCTTCGGCAGAATTCAAATGAGCCATTTTAATCTAGATTAATCTAGATTAATTTCAAAATTAATCTAGATTAATCTAGATTAAAAAAAATAATCTATGCCCACCTCTAATATATATATATATATATATATATATATATATATATATATATATATATCAGCGGGTACTGATTGGCTCAACCCTGCTTAGCTTCAGTGGGTAACCAGTCTTGGGCTACTGGGTGATATGGCTGCTGGCTATAAACAAGTGCTGTATAAACAATGGAAATTCATGGCACTCCATTGAAAAGAAGAAACAAAATCAAAAGGAAGCAACACAGAAAGAAAAAAAAAAAAAAGAAAAAAAAAAAACATCTAAAAACCTCACTGATGCAAGTCTGGTGAAGGTCTGCCTGATGTAACATCTTAAATTAACATATCAGTTGCACTACCCAGTCTGAAGGCCGAGCAAGTTATGCTAATTGACTCTAAGATGAGTGCATTCATTTTTAAATGTTCAACCCATGGGGAGATCTCCAAAGAGAAGCTGTTGTACGTATAATAGTCAATGCATTGAGAGAAATGTTATTCTTCTGTCGCTTTGAAGCACATTGTAGGGAAGGTTCTTTTGTTTACCAATGAATAGTTGAGACTCTCTCATGTCATGGCATATTGAGTCCTTGTCAGATATTTTCACACCATTCGCTGCTGGCCAGTCAATTAGGGGGCTTGGTAAAGCCCCAGAGAACCGTACAAACCAGAGCCCCATTTCGTTTAACAGCGTTCTGTTGTTTTCCACTATTGTGCATGGCTTGGCTCTTTAAAGATCTGTCTGAGCTCCTATAGACTTCACCCAGCACTGTCAGCCTGACAGCATAGAAAGCGATGTTGTAAGCTGCCCTTCGATGCAGATCTAGGACTTGGAATGCAGCGGAGACCGTAAAGCTGACCTTAGAACGAAAGCTGAAAGGACCAAAATAGTATAACAGGAGAATGTAGACAAACGGTGAAAACTTGCTGCCCTAGATAAAACCTGACCTGCACAGACAGGAACTATGGGACACGATGTTTAGATAAGCATTTTAAGAAAAGGTAAATCATAATTATGTTATTTATATATACAGCGGGTAAAATAAGTATTGAACACGTCACCATTTTTCTCAGTAAATCTATTTCTAAAGGTGCTATTGGCATGCAATTTTCACCACATGTTGGTAACAACCCATGCAATCCACACATGCAATGAAAACAAACCATAGATGTACATAAATTAAGTTATGTGTAATAATGTTAAATGACATAGGGAAAAAGTATTGAACACGGGAAGAAAGGGAGGTGCAAAAAGGCATGGAAAGGCAAGACAATCAGTAATTAGAGAGCAATCTTGCCCCTTGTCAGTGCAAATTAATATCAGCTGGTTCAGTCCCAACTGATGGCCTATAAAAAGGTGTCTCATTACCAAGGTGTCACACAAGAAACATCTCAAAACTTCTGAATGTTCCAGTGAGCACTGTTGGGGCCATAATCTGGAAGTGAAAAGAACATCATTTCACCTTAAACCAGCCACGACCAGGTGTTCCTGGCAAATTTTCTGACAGAGGAGTGAAGAGAATTATCAGATTAGTTGTCCAAGAGCCAAGGACCACTTGTGGACAGCTTCAGAAAGACCTTAAATTAGCAGGTACAACTGTTTGTAATGCACTCAACTGCCATGGCCTGTGTGCACTCTCACCACGCAAGACTCCATTGCTGAAGAAAAAAAAAACATGTTGAAGGTCGTTTAAAGTTTGCTGTACAACATTTGGACAAGCCTGTGAAATACTGGGAGAATATAGTCTGGTCAGATGAGACCAAAATTGAACTCTTTGGATGCCATAATACACACCATGTTTGGAGGAGAAATGGCACTGCACATCACCCCAAAAACACCATACCAACAGTGAAGTTTGGAGGTGGTAACATCATGGTGTGGGGCTGTTTTTCAGCATACGGTACTGGTAAACTTCATATAATTGAAGGAAGGATGAATGGAAAAATGAACAGAGACATTCTTGATAAAAATCTGCTGCCATCTAACAGGATGATGAAGATGAACCGAGGGTGGACATTTCAGCAAGACAATGATCCCAAACGCACAGCCAAGGAAACTCTCAATTGGTTTCAGCTGGTTCCCTGGCAATCACCTGACTTGAATCCAATTGAAAATCTATGAAAAGAACTAAAGATCAGAGTTAATAGTAGAGGTCCACGGAACCTTCGAGATTTGGAGACTGTTTGTGTGAAAGAATGGGCCAAAATCACACCTGAGCAATGCATGCGACTAGATTCTCCATACAGGAGGCGTCTTGAAGCTGTCATTACCAACAAAGGCTTTTGTACGAAGCATTAAATACATTTCAGTAAGCATGTTCAATACTTTTCCCCTGTGTCATTTAACATTACACAGAACTTAATTTATGGACATCTATGATTTGATTTCTTTACATGTGTGGATTGCATGGGTTGTTTCATGTCAATAGTACCTTGAAAAATGGTGACGTGTTCAATACTTATTTTACCTGCTGTATGTATATGTATATTATGTAAAATGTATTTAAAAAAAATCTTAAATTGGGTCCTATAATGCCCTTTTCACTACTCTGAAGAAAAAAAAAAGTAAAATTGACTTAATTTTTCTTTGGCAAGTTTTTGCACAAATATTCTTCAAGTAAATTTCACATACGGAACATTCAGTAAACTACTTAACTAAGTTAAGTGAAAGTAATAAAGGAAATAAGTAATTTTAACTTGGCTAGTTAAAGGTTGAGTAATATCTATTTAGTTGAAGTTTCCTTTGCAATACATTTCACTCAACCAATATAATATTGAATTAAACCACACTTTTAAAGTATATGCTTTACTTAGAAACATCTAAGTAATTAATACAATAGTTATTCTAGATATAAAGAGTTACAAATAGTGTGAACGCAGATACCTCAATACTTGGTAGACAATACACAAAGACGGTAACATTTGATGGATCGTTTTTGTGTTTGAATGTGTCATTTTGAGTGGAAAATAAACTCCAAATGTCACAAAATGGCAAGTTACTAATCCTAACAAGAAAAGCAATAATGAAACAGTGTAAATGCAGCTGGAAAACAGTGAAAAATCAACCTCATTAATTATTCAAGGTCCAGTGCATGATGGGAACACCAGTATCAGAAAGGTTGAGTAATTTTACTTAATTTTATAACGTTGATATTTACGCTTTCATTTCTACACGCTTGAATTGAGTACTAATATAGAATTTATTTAGTTTTTTTTATTCTTGCCTGAAATTACTTTTTCATGTAAATTACATTGTTTTTTTCTGTAGTATTTACTTCACCACAAAATCATTTTTATCAGATGTAAAATAAGTCTCTGATGTCCCCAGAGTGTGTATGTGAAGTTTTAGCTCAAAATACCCCACATAAAATTGTCACTTTTTGAAAGTGAGCAAAAAAGTTTGTGTCTGTCCCTTTAAATGCAAATGAGTTGTTGCTCCCGGCACAGAGGGCGGAGCTTCAAGAGCTCTGTGTGTTTCCTCATTACTTAACAGACACTCATTGAAAGTGTCAGAAACTGTTCAGCCTTTTATGTTCAAACCGGAGTCGGACAAAGATAGAGAGACTCAAGAAGAAGTGACATGTAGAATGCAACAGAACATTTCTGAACGCTTAGTTGATGAATTTATGTAGCTGATGTGGAATTAACTATCTTCTAGTCATTGATTAGCATATTCTGTCATGATAATATATAAATCCTTTTCCCGGGGTTTATGTAAATTTTAGGCTTAGTGATGTCACTACTCCGACAAGAAGCTCCTACCAGCCGTTTGTTGTAGTCCTTAAAAAAACGATTTCTGTAAAAGAAAATATCTCCCTTTGCTTTGCACTTTGAGCATTGTGACTTTGCAGATGTGGTTTATGCTTAACAGCAACAATACAAACTAACTAAAGTTAAAAAAGTGAAATCATTATCAACCACCCCTTTAAGGCAACATGAAGCAAGATTTATTTATTTATTTTCTAATAATTTCTTTTTGTGGTCTAGAGAGGAAAGAAATCCATATTGGTTTGGAACAGCTTAATTTTTTAGTGAACTATCCCTTTAAGACTTCCATAAATTCATATAGACCCTCAACACTTAAATGATACTCAATAGTGGTGATAATCAACAAACACATCATTACATAAAATATAGATCTGAATATCACCACAAGACACAAAACAAACAATAATAAATAAAATAAAATAAAATAAAATAAAATAAAATAAAATAAAATAAAATTAAATTAAATTAAATTAAATTAAATTAAATTAAATTAAATTAAATTAAATTAAATTAAATAAAATAAAATAAAATAAAATAAAATAAAATAAAATAAAATAAAATAAAATAAAATAAAATAAAATAAAATAAAATAAAATAAAATAAAATCAGCAGAAACTTAAACAATAATAAATACATGCAATGCATTCTGGGAACTAATAAAACCTTATCCTCAATATTAAAACCTTTATTCCCAAGATAGTTTGTGCAACATTTTTAGGCAATATTATTAATCTGATTTGAGTTTATATGAAGAATCACAGTAATTCACATTTCTTTGTATCTGTCACTCAATAAATTACTGATCTCTGCCTCGTTTTTAAGCAAGAACCTCAGTGAGCATGTGCCCGGCAGTCAGTTGCCTTCAAATGGACTCAAAGTGCAAAGGTTTCTTTTGGTGACATTGCAGTTCTTGTTAGTCTAAACTGATGGGTTAAATGGGATAAACTTGCTGGTTGAATTGCCGTTTTAAGTCAAAATATATTTGAATGGTATTGTGTGGAACTAAAAATGTCCATGTGCACAATATCATTGTTTTATTATTATTATTAATTGGTTTATAACTATTCATATTTTGTAAATAATGATATATTATTTTAATGAATTACAAATTCAAATTATTTAATTATATATTTTTAAATAAAAATAATCTGTTTAAAATAACAAGTTTTTGGTCAAACCATTATTTTTAAATTTATGTTTGGCCTGAAATAAACCTTAAAAAAAAAAATAAAAAAAAAACTTCAGGCTCCACATGCACCAGGCTCTGTCTCTTCTAATTCTCTCTGTATCTTTCTGGAGAGCATGTCATGATACCTTATGAATTTCTAAACTTCAATATCTCCCTTATTCTCTCAATCTGTTATCCCCCATCAACCCTCCCCCCCCCCCTCTCTCTCTCTCTCTCTCTCTCTCTCTCTCTCTCTCTCTCTCTCCCTGTCTGTCTCTCTTGGGAGGTATTTCAGCTTTGTGAATGATGCGGGAGGTCAGGGAGCACCTGAGGAGTTATCCACAGGCATTTACGAGCCGTCCCATGAGGCAGCCAGCCCAGGGGAGAGGTCAGAGAGCTGGGGAACTACAGTGCTGACAGTGTGACTGGGGTTTGAATATGGCGAAATGTGTTTTTATATTCCCACAAAGACTGATGAGAAGTAGTGAGGGGGCAAAAAGGTTACACATACACAAATATATTGCTAGAACATGCTCACAAAAATAGCACATAGGGTATATATTTGGAATGACATACTATATTTTCACAATGTACTGGCCAATAATCTCAGAATGATTATTTATAGTTGAAATATTAACTAAACTCATTAAAATAAAAGGTATGTGTTTTATAATTTACAATCGGTTGGTTCTGTGGCCAGTTGCATAAACTGCTTAGACTAGTCTTTAAAATTAATCATCTAATTTTTTTCTTCAAGACATTTTGAAGTCAGTTATGCCCCTCGCATAACTGTTGCAGTTTACACGACACCATTTCAACTGAAATGTAAAACTTTATGCGTTTTGGTCGCTCACGATTACACAATAACAGCGTTTTGGGGGCCTGAAAACGCAAACCTTTGAAATCGGGTTTTTGAAAATGATAACCTTATCGTCTCGGTGTAAACGTGAATTTGTAAAAACAGTGACGTCATGCTCATGTGTATTACGTGTTCAGTCAATAGGCGCAAAGTGTTTCTTTAAAAAGTGACATCGCCAACTACTGGCCTGGCAGCAGAATACAGCGTTTTCAGTCATTTTTGTGGATTCGTGTGAACGGCGATCGTTTCGACGATGGTGACGTTTGTATATTAGTTTTGAATTGTATTTGTTTACACATTTCAGTGAGTCTGGTGGGGATTTTTCAGCAACTCTTTCTGCAGGTTACATTATTATGCCAGTAGGAGGCAATATAACGAGCGAGTAGTTAAATCTTCATCCAAATGATTCTTTCAAACATTCAGGCAATGAATTATTAGTTTAATCGATTCGCCTAAAAACGCTGATTCACTCAGAAATGAATTACCTATGGAATGACACAAGTGACTATCACTGAGCCAATGAATTATTCACTTCAATTGATTTGTTCAAAAACACTCATTCAGAAATGAATTACAGCTAGTCTCTGTTAAGAACTATGCTTTTTTATTGTTGGCAGAGTAAAAAGCAGACAAATTAACTGGCAATATTGTGTCTAAAATGTAAGTTTCTCAAAATTAGCATTTTGTTTATTAAACTGTTGAATGCAAACAATATCACATTTGAATGTACCTTTCGACATACCTTTTTTTACTTCCGAATATCACTACTTTGGCATGACGCTGCTTTATCGGGAACAACAGCTCTCAATCGTGATGCTGTTTGAAAAATAATATTATTTCTATAATAATTTATTGTTTGATAATACTTAGACCCCACACCGTAAGAAAATAATAAGCTTTAGAAAAATTGATAAGGTACATTAATTTTCAGATAGGAAATGATCTGTTAAGTTTACAGATACTTAACCCTAACCTAAAAAAACCCAACACAAATAAAAACATGGGGAAAACACCAGTGTAAAATCTACATGCTTCGAAAAATTCCGAATTTTTTTCCAAAAAAAAAACAAAAACGAAATGCAAACTTTCACATACTATTTTTTTATATAGTATAAGTAGTGTGGTGTACAGCAAGTAATAATCCATTCCTAAAATTCTCAAAGGCACAAAACCCTTGCTATTGCTGTTTCCGTCATATAAATATGGCCAAATATTTCTTCTGTTTATCTCTTTATCATGCTTGGATTGGGTGTTTTTAGTCTTTTTCAGCTTAAATTTCTTTAGTGCATTGTTTGTTCTTTATTATCTCTTTCGAAGGAACATTATAAAGGGAATTCTGTAAAATGTCAAGTTCTGTATAATAAAAAACCCCATGGATTCAAAAATCTGACAATGAAATATGCTCAGTCTTTCAGACAGGTGTTTGTTTTTAGTGATAAACCAGAGTGTTTCTCTGATGTGTCAGATTGTCAGAAGTATGTGACAATGATATACACTCAGCTGAACAGATTAAATTATTTTATTTTTTTTGATGGAACAAAGCAACACACTCTCATAAGAAAACAACACTCTAGTGGCTCTTATTTTGGGACATCACAACGTCACTCTAGGGAACTCTTTTTGGAGAATTGCATGCGTTGATCCAATCCAAAGCTTTTGAAAATGGTTTTACTTGTTCGTACTGTTTATATATATGATGCATATGATGTATATGATGATCAAACATATGTGATGCGATCTGGGAAAACCCGTCGGATGTCGCGCTGGGCCGTTTTCAGTAAATTCCAAAATAGTTTGAATGTCAGTTTTTTGTCAAAAAATTTTTTTTCATTAAATTATTATTCTATAACATCTTTTCTCTTATCTCTGAAAATATCTTGGCAAAATTCCCTTTTTTTAGTGCAGAAAAACAGCGATAGTGTCAAGCTGAAAATACTCTCTTTCTCTAATGCATTCTATGCGACCATTTTCTCTAACGCGTCTAACGCACGCAGAGGTGAAAAAAACAAAAACAAAAACAATCGCCGTATATCCCATACACCTGTCCGTCTCTTAACACTACAAAGATAGTTTACCTATAAAATAAACCACATAACATGTACAGTGAATGCGTATTAGTGCGCATTTCGCGCCAATCCTGTTTTAAAAAAAAGAGTGCCAAGCGTCCCGACGGTGACAGTTATAAAACCTGTTTTTCTCAAAATTCCGTTCCAGAAAATCATAGCGATCGGCCGACTTCAGATAAACATAACTTTTGCTACCAACAAGTTATGATACAAATAAAAACAGATATGGAAAGGGCTTGATACCAGCTTCCATATTATACCAAAACCTGTAATAGGTCAAATTTCACCATGTGGTGGGTTTTCCCAGATCGCATCACTGATGAGTTTAATAAAGTTTATTGTACATAACACAAAAGATGAAGCGTCAGTTTTACTCCAGAAAATCATCGTAAGAGCTGAGTAAACACAGTAAGTTATAAGAAGAGCGCAAGTACATAAACGTATTTCGGTAGAGTTGAGGGAGCATTTTCTTTAAAAACAAAATAATTCAACCTCGTCTTAAGCGGCTGCCTCAGATTTTGGGAGTAAATAGAGAGAGCTATGTGGATTAATACATCCAGCCACACAACACCTACAACGCTTGGGAGACATTCTTGTCAGTGCAGCAGCTGTGAACTCGATCAGGGCGGTTCTCTTACGAGAGGTCTCTCGTACTGCGTAAGATATCTTACGCTAGGGGAAAATCCTTTTCCGCGAGATATTGAAGCCAAAAATTATCCTTAATTTTTAATAATGCAAAACGCGTTGCGGCAGCATGCAGACATAGGCGAGACAGCTCGCGCGCCTATTGGCTGCTCTGCGGCAACTGCAGCAGCCTATCGAGCGAGGCCTGGCGTGACGCCAGACCCAATCAGGGCACTTCGCGCCCGCTGCGTCACGTCCCGCCGAAATGGGCGTGGTCTAGGCCTATAAATACCGCTCGCAGGCAGCTATTATCTGATTTTTCATCCTTCAAGCGAAGCACACGCATCGCTGGAGCTGGAGAAGAAGCCGCGCCGTCTGAGAGAGAGCACCTTCAGCAGGACGAGTCACTGAAGTCGCTGGCCGCGCCGCCTTCCTGCCTTCCTGCTGCGCTTTTCCGGCGCTTATATCCTTTCTATACTCTGTACTCTGTTTGTGTGTGTGTGTCGCCGCCGCGACACACATTCTAAAAGAGCTAGCGTCTTTTTCAAGATGCCTTCCTGCGGCTCGTGCAGAGCCACACTCAGTGATGGGGACCGCCACGTGATTTGCGTTTCCTGCCTGGGTGAGGAACATGCAGTTCTCGCGCTCGCTGACGGCGGCTGCCCTCACTGCGAGCTGATGACTATGGCGACTCTGAGGACTCGCCTGGCCTTCTTCAACGAGACTGCTCCACCGCCCGCCGCGGCATCGCGCCGTAAGAAGCGCCGTGCCCAGCGGGTCCCGGAACCTTCCCCCAGCCGCCAAAGCTCGCCGGTTCGCCCGCTTGCTTCACCGGCTTCGTCAGCCTCTCTTCCTGACGGACAGCGGCCCCTGTCTGCCGCCGCTTCCGTTGACATCGCTGACGAGGAAGCCCTGCTGGGAGAGGATGATTCCTGCTCTATCCTGGCGTCAGGCAGTGAGGATTGGGCGGGCTCTGAGGACCCCGCGCCCCCTGCCCACACACCGTCAGGCAAGAGAGCGTCCATCGAGACGGAGCTCATGCGAGTACTCGCACAGGCCGCGGCGAGCCTCGGCCTCGAGTGGTCTTCGCCCGAGCAGCCCGCTCACAACCGGCTGGATGGCTTTTTCCTGCCTGGGGAGCGCGCTTCGCCTGCGTCCAGACCAGCGCCCTTTCTTCCTGAGCTACACGAAGAAGTCGCTAAGTCATGGAACGCCCCCTATTCAGCTAGAGTGCGTCCTGCTGTCTCTTTGGCATTCTCTTGGCCGTGCGAAACCGTCTGCACAGAGTTCACAGCCCCAGCCACCGTCCACTGCTGCCACTTCGCAGCGCCGCCAGGCCCCGAAGTGCGAGACCGCGCTCCCGCTCATCTGGTCGCCGCCCCGCTGTGCGTGGTCCGCGACCTAGGATTGCGGTGAAACCCGAGGCCCCGAAGTCGTCCTAGCACGCCTAGGAAAACGACGGTGTTCCAGTCCCGCTGCGGCCGGACTCACACCAAAGGTATTCGCTCGTCCAGTTCCAGCAAATGTGACTGTTCCAGTGTTTTCTGCAGCCAACAAGTCGGTTCTGTCACCCGCTTGCCTGCACACAAATGCCGTTTTCACGGCTACCCAGATAAATCCCCAAAAGAGTGTATTTTCTGGTGTCCCGGCCACGGCCGATGGTGTCTCATGTGTAGTAAGAATGCCCACTGCCCAGTGCCCATCCCTACACACAAGCACAGCTTGTCACACAGGGCTCGCGCACATAAAACCGACTAAGATCGGATGCGCTTCAAACATGGTGAATGTGCCCACTACCCAGTGCCCACTAACGCCACGTTATGCATGTCTCACGGTTTCTGTAAAAACGAAACCAACGTGCATTCGCATTCGCTTCACTCTCCCTGTCAGCCCTACCGGTCACTGATGAGGATAATGCCCTGACCGGGCCTCCTTTGCCCGGTCAGGGCATTACGAGCTTATGTGTCTCGCTCGTCTGTCTTCAGACAGACGGAGCAGTTCTTTGTTTCATTTGGCGGGCGTTCTAAGGGACTAGCCGCGTCGAAACAGAGCCTATCCAGATGGATAGTTGACGCTATAGCGCTGGCATATGCCTCCAAGGGCGTGCAGTGCCCGCTGGGTGTTAGAGCACACTCCACGAGAGGCGTGGCCTCGTCGTGGGCCTGGTCAAGTGGGATTGCCTTGCAAGATATTTGTACGGCGGCAGGCTGGGCCTCCCCGTCTACATTTATAAGGTTCTACAACCTAGAGGTTCCCGCCCTGCAGGCCAGACTGCTGTCGGTCTAAGTTAACCAGTATTATCTGACTTGATGCTATCAACTCAGAATGCTGCGTCTGCTGAGCACAGCTCAATGATTGACAATGGACAGTAATAGCACGAGACGTGCTTGGGCAAACTGTGTAAGACCCACATTTTTCCCATCAGTTCAGGCTGTACCCCGCCCTGTCTGTATGATGAAATTTGCGTCTAAGCGACGCTACCATATGTGGAAGAGCGCGGCCTCGCCCCTCCCTCTTCCCGGACTCCCTGTGAGTTCCCTGAGTGATTGTGCACTATATGAACCCCGGGCTTTCGCCCTTGGGTCTTTGGTGTCAGATCTCAGCATGCACGGCGTTTTGCATTGGGTCCCCTAGCGTAAGATATCTTACGCAGTACGAGAGACCTCTCGTAAGAGAACGTACTCGGTTACTAACGTAACCTCGGTTACTAACGTAACCTCGGTTCTCTCTAGAAGAGGGAACGAGTACTGCGTATCTTGCCGTGCATGCACACGCTCTGGTTGCTTCGATGATGAAAAACCAGATAATAGCTGCCTGCGAGCGGTATTTATAGGCCTAGACCACGCCCATTTCGGCGGGACGTGACGCAGCGGGCGCGAAGTGCCCTGATTGGGTCTGGCGTCACGCCAGGCCTCGCTCGATAGGCTGCTGCAGTTGCCGCAGAGCAGCCAATAGGCGCGCGAGCTGTCTCGCCTATGTCTGCATGCTGCCGCAACGCGTTTTGCATTATTAAAAATTAAGGATAATTTTTGGCTCCAATATCTCGCGGAAAAGGATTTTCCCCTAGCGTAAGATATCTTACGCAGTACTCGTTCCCTCTTCTAGAGAGAACCGAGGTTACGTTAGTAACCGAGTACGTTCTATGTTAGAATGGCAGTGTCTGGCAACACTCGTGGGCGGGGCCTGTGCTGTAGTGACGTCACTAAAACAGCATTCTGAAAACAGGTCGTTGGGAGACACTGCTGATGATTTATGGGGATTAATAAAAAAGGAGTGAGTGGATTTTTATCACTATTGGGTGGTTGTGTACACACACTGCCAACACACATTTATGTCCAAACAGCATGCAAAAGTGAATTTTGCATAATAGGTCCCCTTTAAAGGCGATTTTCTCAATGTTTCGATTTTTTTTGCAACCTCAGATTCCAGATTTTCAAATAGTTGTATCTCAGCCAAATATTGTCATATCATATCAAACCATACATTAATGGAACGCTTATTTATTCAGCCTTCAGGTGATTTATAAATCTCAATTTCAAACAATTGACCCATGTGACAGGGTCACATACTGTACAATGAAATCAGATGCAGATTTTTACTGTCAAACTCCAAAAATGAGAAAATTATCATAAAAGTGGCCCATGGCAGAGGGGATATTTACCTGTTATATGGTGTGTGTTTTTTTTGTTTGTTTTTTTTTGTGTGGTTTTTTTTTTTTTCACTTTTGAATTAAATTATTGAGATTTGACATTTATCTCTGACATAGGTGTGGGTTAATGATACGTGCTATACCGTTCAAAGTTTTTTTTTTTGTTTTTTTTTTAAGTATCTTCTATTAAATACAGTAAAAACAGTAATATTGGGAAATATAAATAGAATTGTTTTCTATTTAAAAATTAAAAAATATAATTTATTCCTGCGACGTAAAGCTGAATTTTCAACATCATTACTCCAGTCTTCAGTGTCACATGATCCTTCAGAAATCATTGTGCTAGGGGTGAGCGATATGGCAAAACACATTATAACACTTTTTTTCATGTTGGTTTTTAAGATGTTACAAGTCACAGAGAAGTACAGCCAAACTAATTTATCTATTTTAAAAATGTAGCTTTGCAAGGCAACAAAATGAAGAAGAAAAAAGGTAAATCAGAAAAATGATTGACAGACCATTTAGCCCAAAGTAGAGGTATGGCAATATGACAAATCTTATTTTATCTTTGGAGTCATATAGAATACAGAGTAGAATTGCGCCTCAAATCATGTCAGTACATTGCTTCAGTATTGTGGGTTCATGAAACAACCAATAATCACAACATAAAAGAATTTGATATAAATAGCGTGACAAAAAACAAACAATTCTATGAATATTGCAATGGTGCAAAGTCCCTGAAGCTGAAATGAATTCTCTGTCATCTCATTCAACAGGAATGATAAAGCTGGCAATACACAGTACTTTGAGAATGACATGTCTGTTATCAAGAGCAAAATGCTGGAATGATAGAATGTGGGCATAATTTGTTTGTCATTTATTTAGACAACTCCTGCATCAACAAGAAACAACAGTTGAATTCTTTAGCAGCGACATTGATAGATATATTTTTCTTCAATTTAAAATGGAAGATTACAGAGGAGAAGCCAATGCTGTGCCTGAAGGAGAATGAAAGTTTTGTCATCTCTCAACTATCTACCATGCATAATTTTAATCTCAACTCTTTGCTTGCAGTGCTGGGCTCTTCCAGAAACACCCAAAGCTGGAAGATTTGCACACCAAACATATGTTTCAGGAAAGGGGGTCTGTAATACCTGGCGAAAGCCGTCTGACGGGCCGATGGCACCAAAAGTATGTACACAGTCCTTGAGCACAGTGTCAAAGACATCAGGAAAAGTCACACTTTTAAGAGCCCTCCAGAAGCAAATCCATCATTGGTAAAATATCTACTTCAATACACTGGATTATTTGCCATTTATTTGCCATTTCTAGCATATTTTTGAATGGTGAAAATGCTTGCTAACCTGTAAAACCTTGAATCCATGGTTTCAGCCAATTGACTTCGGACAAAACATTCTCATCAGTTCAGGCCAAAGTCCAAGATAGATTTCTTTATAGAATTTATTTGGACATGTTTGGAATTCATTAAACCTTTTGCTTGCAGCATATCAAGGCCAGAAACCTCTCGGAATGTTTTTTAATACCTTTAACCCTTGTGTGTAAATGTAAAAAAAGTTAAACATAATGTAGGTCCATTATAGTGGACAAAAATGTCTGTGTCAAAAAACTGTCATAGTAATTTGAAGTTTGGGAGCACAGGCTTAAGTTTGGTTTAAAGAAGACCCATAGCAGATTATTGTTGGAGTGAAACAAAAGTTTTAAAAGTGAAACCAAAAAAAAAAAAAAAGAGTTATAGAGGTTTATGTTTATGAAAATGATCATTATAAAATATATCATTACATATATATATGTTTAAAAAAAGTGAAAGTGAAAGTGACACGTGACGGCCAAGTATGGTAACCCATACTTGGAATTTGACCTCTGCATCCAAGTTAATGCACACACATTAGGAGCAGAGTAGTGAGTAGTTAACACACACACACTGCAAACGTGGATACACACACCCAGACAGCCTTTGTGTGGCGCCCGGGGAGCGATTAGGAGTTAGGTGCCTTGCTCAAGGGCACCTCAATAATTTCCCACCGGTTCTGGAATCGAACCAGCAACCTTTGGGTTACCAGTTCAACTCCCTAACCACTAGGCCATGACTGCCCCTATGGAACATGTTGAACTCTAAAACTGCTAGAAAATCAAAGCCATAAATATAAAAAGTTGTGTTCCATATTTGAGGTTGATTTCTCAAAAAATTAGCTTACAGAAAGATTTTGTTTGGGCGCAGTACCAAATTTTTCCCATTAGATGCCTGCAAAACTCCACTGGTGGAAACAGTGGTTGGATTTGTGATTTGCAGTTGAGTTTTTCTCTCTCAAATATTACAAGCACACACATTTTTTTATACACACAGTTATCGTTGCATAATTTATCCAAATGACTTTATAATATGCAGAAGCAGAAAACAGGAATAAAGCGAGTATTATATTTATAGCCCAAACCTGAGAAAATTGCACCATCTGGTAAAAAAATTGCATTTCTTTTTATTTATTCTGAAGCCTTGCCAACAGAATGAAAGCCTATTAACAAAGACTGCATACTTGTATAGTTAAATGGCCCTGAGATTAAAAATTGCAATGGGTTCAATGGGGACATTATTGTCCTTAAGGTCCTGAGAGGAACTATTTTGTGTACCTTGAGCAAAATGGATTTATTAAAGGAAATGGGTGGGAAATAGAAAAATTCCAATGAAAATACACACCTGTGCCAACATTTATGCAGCTGGCATTAACACAGGCAAACTGATCAAAACTGAAGCAGACAAAGGGTCCACAAGGGTTCATTTCTTAAAGGAATAATTCACCCAAAAATAAAATTGATCCCATAATTTCCTCACCCTCAAGCCATCCTAGGTGTATATGACTTTCTTCTTTCAGCAGAACAAAATCAGAGTTGTATTAAATAACATCATGGGTCTTCCCAGCTTTGTAATGGCATTGAATAGTGCCCGAGTTTTTGAAGCCCAAAAAAGCACATCCATCCATCATAAAAGTAATTCATTCGACGCCAGTGGATTAATGCCATCTGAAGCGAAGCGGTGGAATTTTGTAAGATAAATATCCATATTTAAAACTGTTGGCTGTATACACATTTTAGCGAGAGAGTCGAGTTCAAGCGGAAGGGTGACCTCTGAATACTTACTGTTTCACTAATATTGCCACAAGATGCAAACAATATGCATGTTACCATGATTTTAAAATCACTTACAAATTTTTCTGTGGGAATTTCCTGTTTTAGAAACATTTCCATGAAAATGCAATGCTATAAACCCCAAAACGACTGTAAATATGATGATTTAACAGCAACATCAAATAATTGTTTTAACAATATAATTAATGTTAGGATTTTTTTTTTATCAAATTATAAGCTTCAAGTTTTTGTTTTAAAATCCTCAAAAATTGGCCCCATTCACTTCCTTTCTAAATGCCTTACTGTAACCTACATTTTTGATTATTTTTAAGTAATCAGCATTATGCAACAAATACTATTGATTGTGCATATGCAATAATATAAAATATATATTTTATATTGAACCCAGAATATTCCATTAATAGAAACAAGCCAACTGCATCAAATAAAGTGAGGCTTGTTTGGTGTATCTTTAAGTTTATGGCCATGGTTGTCTCTGTAGCAATCTTTTTCCTCACGGTTGCATAAAATGGCCTTTTAGTGTCAGCTATTAGTATCATTAAAGACATCGAATGGCTTTTGTGGACTTTTGCTGGTCAATGAAACCTCAGTTAACCAGGCTTAGATAGTGAGCAGGGATCAATTGCTATTTCTTCTGCCAGATTCCCAGAGGCTCCTTTATTGTAAAAGGGCCTGAGCTGGAGTTCTTTATAGGAAAGGCAGAAAGCTGGGCTTAAACCACCATCTGTTTTTAATGAATCATCAAGAAGTGGACCTGACCAGCCTGACACCTCTCTATAAGACAATGTTTCAGGTGTTGACCTAATCCAAAGTTCTGCTCTGTTCCTGATGAGACTAGACACAGTGTCAGCCACCCTTGTCCATTCAGAAAATGAGACACTTTAGTGCCATGTGTGTGTGTCATTTTTGGAGCGAGTAAGCATGACTGTCTACAAGCACACTGCAGTATGGCTGAGATATTCCATGTTTTATCACTAAAATTTTAGAGACAGAAGTGAAAAGGATTCTGCATTGACATAATCAGTCTGTTTGCCTCCATGCTTACAAATCACACTTGGAACATGTAAACTACTGTTGAAAAGTTTGGGGTCAGTAAGATTTTTTTTTATGGTTTTGAAAGTCTCTCACCAAGGATGTATTTTTTTTAATCAAAAATACAGTAAAAATGTAATATTGTGAAATATTAAAATAACTTTTCTATTTGAAATATATATATATATATATATATATATATATATATTTTTTTTTTTTTTTTTTTTTACATCATTACTCCAGTCTTCAGTGTCACATGATCCATCAGAAATCATTCTAATATGCTGATTTGCTCCTCAAGAAACAATTCTTATTATTATCAATGTTGAAAACAGTTGCTCCTTAATATTTTTTTTCGCAAACCATGATACTTTTTTTTTAGGATTCTTCTAAAGAACAGCATTTATTTGGAATATACATCTGATGTAACATTATAAATGTCTTTACTGTCACTTTTGATTAATTGAATGTGTCCTTGCTGAATAAACATATTTCTTTAAATACAAATATTACTGACACCAAACTTTTGAACAGTAGTGTATATAAATGTAAACAATATTCAGATGCTATAACACACAACAAATCCATACAAATTATCCTTCTATACATCAAAAGACTAATACAAAGTGTGGACAGAAATATTTGATATACGTGTATTTACAAGCTTTAGCAAATTTCACTTTGCTGGATGTCCATTCAGTTCACACATTTTCATTGGGTTTTCTTTAAGGACCGACTACGGACATGAATCACTGGCAAATAAAAGGACACCTTTAAAAAGTAAAAAGTCTCACAGGCAATTCTTAGTCGCAAGACGTGACAATGGCCAT
This sequence comes from Leuciscus idus, assembly GCA_021554675.1. Classification (NCBI taxonomy): domain Eukaryota; kingdom Metazoa; phylum Chordata; class Actinopteri; order Cypriniformes; family Leuciscidae; genus Leuciscus; species Leuciscus idus. Next base: position 19,988,103 of record CM038623.1, read on the forward strand.
CTTTGAACCTCTCTCGTACGAAGGACCACCGTTTTAGGCCACGATTGCCTACTTTATGCAGCCTAAACAAGCAGAAAACCCCCTTCACTGCTCAGTTTCTTTGGTTTCTTATTGTACACTGAACAATTGTTATTCAATGAGTTCTTCTATGGCAGTGCTGCGAAAACACCCTTTTGGAACCTTTATTTTAGGAGTAACAAGAACTGATGAGTCATTTTCAATAAGACCAGGTATGTGCATTAAGAAAGTCAATATGGTCAACTGTGGTTTTTATCACTGGAGGCTCATTATTTTGCTCATCAGCAATGCTTACCTTCTGGTCATGGCTGTAGGCTAATGCCCAGTCCTCTTGTGTGTGATGGAAAAGCAGACTTAAGACAAAGAAGCTCAAGCGGTACTTCTGATAACTGGCACCCTCATCTGAGCTGATGAGAACACTGCTTTCAAACTCCGGGTCGGTCAGCACCATTATCTAAGAAAAAAGAAGAAGAAAAAAAACAGAAAAGCACAGAGGTTAACCCTGTAAAGCTTAACATATGAAATAATAGTCTGAAAACTCTTGGCCAAAAAGTAAGATGCAATGTAAATCAATAAGATCTTTATAACAGAATAGCAGACTGCTGGCATTAAATGCAAATGAATATCAGTTGTCATTCTGTATCTTCCAATTATATGTCTGTCAGAGTGAATCCGACAAGGGACAACTAAAACAAAGGAGAATGATGCGTGTAAATCCCCATGGTATGACTATTTTGCTCAATTTAATTTTAATTTTTAGGTGAACTGTTCCTCCAATAACGCTTTAAACCCCCAACTAAAGCTCAGACTAGGTCAAGGTTGACCAATACTTCCAGTCTAAATGGAATAATAGTGACACACTGGTTCCACTTTAGAACTGACCTTGACTTAGTTTCCAAGCTCTTCCTAAATTGTTTCTGGCTGTAAGGCAACTCAGTGGATGGGCAAACCATTTAATTAAAAGTCTTCTGGTACTGAATATGCTGCATTACGGAAAGTGTTTCTTTTTTATGCCCGTGCTTGACTGGGCAGCTGCATCTGATCTCCGTGATAATTAAAGGGTAAGTACACCTGTCTGCACATTAAATGGGTTCGCACCTGAATGCCAGGCGCCGTGTTCACTGTCATACGAGGATAGCCTCAGTGCTAAAAACAGTTGCAGACATTTTCATTACGGATTTTTACTGCTTGGAAAAAATGTCACATATACTGTATATTCAAAGTTTTATAAGTTTAAGTGGAAACTAACAGGCTCTAAAGCATTTCGTCGTCCATTAATTTAAGCGTGCACACTTATAGTTGACATCTAGACGTGTTAATATTTAGCAAGCAAACTGTGAAACATAAGCGCGAGACCTCCCTACCTCCATCATCTCACTCTTTCTCTCGCCTCCATCCACCTTAAATGTAAATGGCTGTTTTCTTCCCTCAACTGGATTTGAATTGGAAAAACAGTGGTGCATTCGTCACTGACAGAAATCCCACCTCTCTCTCCACAAGCTTTAACTACGAATCCTCCGGGGCGGTGATTTAGATAAATTGTTTTTCATTAAGCAGCAATAAACAGCCAGCCGAAACACAGCCAGGATTTTGTTGGCCTGGGTCCCCGATTTTTACTGTTCATTATCATTATAAGAAGATGGAAAAGGGCCCCTTGTGTCTTCTGGTGTCTTTGGGCTTGTCAGATGCAATTCAGAGATTTTAGGGTCTAATCATTTTTCGTAATATTGCATTGAGTAGCAGCGTTTGTTATCGAAGGGAAAAGACTTGCGCATTATGTCTAAATAGCCTAGTGCTTAGGAAGAACAACTTCCAGTCATCATCTGAAGCATAGGCACTGATTTATGTTTCTGTCCATAACATGTTGTTATGTCGTAACGCTAAATATAACGATCGAATTGTGTGTATTACGACCCGCCGGGACCCAATGTGAGCTCCACCAATCAGAGAGGTTCCTGAATCTCAATCGATTTTTTGATTGGTTAAAATTACAGAGGATATCTTGTGGTTTTCCGTGTGTGCTCGGCAATTTTGCACCTATGATCTGAAGATTTTTTTTTTTTTATATGAGTGGCCCTGTATTAAGGGTCCGCTAGGGGGCCTCACCCAAATTTACAAAGGGGCCTCAAGATGACTAAAAGGTTAAAAGGGTTAAAAATAAGACAAAACAAGCATGACAAAACAATTAAAAATCAATACATTTCTCATTTTATTAACCCCCTAAATTTTTTTCCCAACAAGATTCCCACAGTCTTGGAAAACATGGATATATAAGAGAATATTAAAAGTGATTTCTAGACCTGAAAATCTCATGTAATTGAATAAACTCTTAAAATACCATAAAATATTTCTTGTATCATTTAGTACAATAAAAAATAAAATAAAATAAATAATCCTTCTAAATTATTAACAACTGGAAAAGATGAATAGTGTTATGGACAATCAGGGACCTTGGAGACGAAAATGTTGAGAAACCATTGCTATAAAGAACATTTTGTGCACTGGAAAGGTTCCATGGATGTTAAATGTTCTTCATGGAACCATATGCCTTTATTTCAAGAATGTATATAGTCATGTACTGGACTATTTTACTTGACAGTGTTCTCATAGAGCTAAGCATAACATGCTTGCGCTAGCAATTCCCATTTTACCCTGGAGATTAAATGAATGGGTGGATATCTTCACCCTTTACTGATGTAATATATGGATATTGGATTTGCTATAATGAAAGTTCAAAGTGTGCAAACATTTTCAACTTTTTTTTTGTTGTTGTATGCGAGGCAGAGTATTCTATAGATTATATGCACATATGGGTCACAGTCAGATAATGTACTGTAGAGCTTCCATTAATCATTCACAGTTTATGTTCATGCTAAAAGATTGACTTGCATCTACATCGGCATCACTGATCGTATATTATGTCTGGGTGCATCAGAATGACATCACGAAACGGATCCAATTTACACCTCTATTTAGCACTGTCCATTTAAATACCAGGTGTAGACGGGGTATGTGAGTCACAACTGGGCTGTACAGCGGGAAACCGCAAATCTGAGGTCAAACAGATACTGATGGAGCATTAGCAGATAATTAAGTTTTCAAGTCACTAGAACATGACAACTGTGAACAAATGTTGAACAAAGGAGTGAGGAGAGTTGCAAAGTACAATCAATAGTGTTGAGGGCTCTCTGTTATCTGCCGACACCCAGACGGCTACCGTCCTGCAAACTAATCTACATGCAGCGCACAGTTAATGGCCCACACTAAGCCTCTCGCCGCTGAACGAGATTGGGGTCAGCGCCGGTAAGGCAGTGTAAACAGCAGGAAAAGGACACAGAGTCTCAAAATAATCATGTCATGGCCGATCAACTGTGTTTTATAACAAATAGAGTTGTGGAAATATAAACGGGCTCATTTGTCGGCGATCTTCGCATCAGCATGTAATCTCATCTCCATCGGGTGCTAAAAGAGCCGCACACAAAGCACTTTGGATTCTTGGCAAGTTCCCATTTAAGAGCTGAGGCAGAGCTGCAGAAATGTCATGCCCATCTCTCAAATGGAAAAGTGTTCTGTTAAAGGTTATAGGCCTAAACTTAGCCCTATTTGAAAAGAGCCATGGGATCTGCCAGAGTCAATCCTTTTCTCTAGATTGGGACTGTGTTTGCCCACATAGTCAGGGAAATAAGCAGACGCATTAATCCAGTTTGTGCCCTAAACAACAACAATACCTTCAGATGATGAATATTGTGCACTGTGCGTGTCCACTGAGCAGATACAGTTCACAAAAGTAGAAATAAACTCAAATCTAGAGCTTTTCCAAGGAGACCATCCATCTCTTCTGATGGGAAATTGTACTAATGGGAGCAATAAACAGTCTGAGGGCAGATAGGGACGAAAGTTTAAGATATGCTTGAAGGACTAGTATGATGCTGTGGTTTATTTTGGGATGTTTATGGGCTGTCTTTACATTTTCTTTCATTAGAAAATAAAAAAAATTCTAAATATCATACCATTTTCAACTAAGAAGAAGAAAGAGTACTGACTGATCATGTGACTCTGAAGACTGGGGTAATGACTGCTATATATATATATTTCTTCTTCTCCTTCATCTTAGTTGAAAATGGTATGAATTTTTATTTTATTTTTCAAATGAAAGAAAATGTAAAGACAGCCCATAAACATCCCAAAATAACCACAGCATCATACTAGTCCTTAAAGCACATCTTAAACTTCCGTCCCTATCTGCCCTCAGACTGTTTATTGGTCTCATTGAAGAGAACTTCACAACTTGCTAGTACCAGGTTGGACCCCCTTTTTGCATTCAGAACTGCTTTAATTCTTCATGGCAGATTCAACAAGGTGCTGGAAACATTCCTCTGAGATATTGGTCCATATTGACTGTTGCTGCAGATTTGTCGGCTGCACATCCATGATGCGAATCTCCCGTTCCACCACATCCCAAAGCTGCTCGATTGGATTAAGATCCATTTATAGTATAGTGAACTCATTGTCATGTTTGAGATGATTTGAGCTTTGTGACGGCATGTTATCCTGCTGGATAGCCATGAGGAGATGATACACTGTGATCATAAAGGAATGGACATGGGCAGCATCAATACTCAGGTAGACTGTGGCGTTTAAACAATGCTCAATTGGTACTAAGCAAAGTGTTCCAAGAAAATATCTTCACACTATTACACATGGTACAAGGCAGGATGGATCCATGCTTTCATGTTGTTTACGCCAAATTCTGACCCGACCATCTGAATGTCACAGCAGAACTCAAGACTCATCAGATTTTTCCAATCTTCTATTGTCCGAATTTGGTGATCTGACGAGAGTGGCACAGGTGTGTTTTTTGCTGCTGTTGCCCGTCTGCTTCAAGGTTCAACGTGTTCAGAGACGCTCTTCTGCAGAACTCGGTTGTAACGAGAGGTTATTTGACTCCCTGCTGGCCTGCACTCACAGTGCACTTAACGTTCTGGGCCGTGTTTTTGAAGAAAACAGGAAGAAAAGTGTTTTCCCTAATAGACTGTCTGATAGATTTATCACTTGCGCAGCGCAGAGATTTTCACTTAATTGTACTGCACGCATCAGAAGATTATTAAGAGGGCATCTGACGTTGATGGAGGAAGTTGCAGCTTTACTCGCAAACTACAATTCATGTTCATCAATAAGGTTAGAACCTGACCCGTTATAAACCTAAATACACTCAAATTAAATCAGCTCAAACCAGTCTGGTCATTCTCCTCTGACCCCTGGCATCAACAAGGCATTTTCACCCAGTTTGTGCGTGAAAATCCCAGGAGATCAGCAGTTTCTGAAATACTCGGACCAGCCCGTCCGGCACACATGCCACGTTCAAAGTCATATAAATCACCTTTCTCCCCCAGTCTGATGCTCAGTTTGAACTTCAGCAGATCGTCTAGACTATCACATGCCTAAATGCATTGAGTTGCTGCCATGTGATTGGCTGATTAAATTTGCATTAACAAGCAGTTGAACAGGTGTACTTAATAAAGTGTCCGGTTAATGCAATTCATATATCACTGTTTTTAATGTATTTTTCACCACATAAATTCAGCCTTTTCAGGCATAAGAAACGTCCTTTGAAAATAAATAAAAAAAAATTTACATTTTAAATCAATCAATCAACATTTATTTGTATAGCGCTTTACAACAACCGTCAGGTATCCAAAGTGCTTCACATCATAGAATAAAATAAAACATCATATCATACAATAAATACATATAACAGTAAAATCAAAAAAGAAAAGAAAAAGTTGAAAAGAAACAGGAAAAACACCACTACTGCGTATTAAAGGCCATTTTAAACAGGTTTGAGTTTAGACCTAAAAAGAGTTTCATCTGCAATTGTTCGAATATCAGGGGGTAACTTGTTCCAGAGTCTCGGGGCAGCAACTGCAAACGCCTGATCACCCCATCGCTTATGCTTCGACCTTGGGACTTCTAAAACCAGTTGGTTTGAAGACCGTAACGACCGGCTGTGCTCACGCAGGTTTAAAATCTCAGTTAAGTACTCCGGGGCCAGGCCATTTAGGGCCTAAAAAACAAACAACAAAATCTTAAAATCTATTCTAAACTGCACTGGAAGCCAATGTAAAGTGTAGAGGACGTGAGTGATGTGTGCACGCCTAGATGTATTTGTTAAAAACCGAGCAGCAGCATTTTGCACAAGTTGAAGGCGTGAAATGGAGCTTTGATTTAAACCAACATAAAGAGCATTACAATAATCCAACCTAGAACTAATAAAAGCATGAATCACCTTTTCTAGATCATGCCTGTTAAGAAAAGGCTTAACTTTAGCTAGAAGAGGCTTATTAAGCCTTATTAATAAAAAAATATTAAAGGGCACCTAATATGCAAAAAACAAGTTTACATGATGCTTGGACATAAATGTGTGTTGGCATTGTGTGAACACAATCACCCTACAGTGATTAAAATCCACACACTCCTTTTTTTTTATATATATCCCCTTTAAACCAAAGCAGTCTCATTAAACATGCTGTTTTGATTCTCTGAGAAGTGTGACATCATACTGCTCTGGCCCCGCCCACGGCCACTGACTGACAGTCCTGCATTACCATAGTTTCCGCCCTCAGCGAGTTGTACACTATCCGCCATTTTCTCCGCGCTCGAGCAGCTGTAGCGACAAGAGGGTCTCGTAATCAATCCCAGTGTTCTGTTGTTGGATGTAAGAGTGAACATAAGAATCTTCATTTTCTCCCATCATCTGAGCCACTGAGGACCCAGTTGGGATTAGTTTTATTTTGAAGGGAATGCGCCCCAAAATATACCTAAATTCGTTTATGTCTGCGCAAATTATTTCACTCCAGACTGCTTTGTGAACGAGGGTCAGTACAAAGCAGGCTTTGCTAAAAAGTTGTTACTCAAGGATGGATCAGTACCAACTGTTCGTGATCCAGCTTATAGTCTCCGCAGAGATACTGGTCACGGCTGTAATGAAAGGGAGAGCGCGCACTTTATTACAGTGGTTTTACGGATATAAAGTTTACCAGTTTATGAAGCACCCCCCGAAAAGGCATAAAGTCTGTGTATATTTGTTTACTATTGGTTATAACAAGTGTTTCTGTGTAATTCGCAGTGTATGTTGATGAAAGGGAGAGAGAGAGTTTATGGATAAGACCTTAATGCACACTTATTGTACTGATTTTCTGGAGTGACAACAGATGCTTCATCTTTTGTGTGATGTACAATAAACTTCATAAAACTGATTAGTAAAGTTTTGGGGGTCAGCATGGGGTCCGCTACAACAGGCTTAGTGGATACAAGCAAGATGACAAATAAGTTATAACCGTAATTAAACTAAACTATACCTGTTCTATCTCCATACAGCATATATTATCTGGATCTGTGGGCATTATTGTTAGCCTGGTTAAAACCAGACCATTCTCAGTAGTAACTGAGTTATGGTCTGGCAAAGCTTCATTAATAACTCATTTCCAAAGGGGCATCACCAACGGACGTCGCTCAAATGCCTCTGGGCGCAATTGGATAGACCTAAAACCAATCAGAGCGATCGTCATCGTGTAAAGCCATATGCTGCGTCCCAAATCGCCTAAGTTACACTACGCCATAGAAGTATGTACTCTTTTTGTGAAGAAAAGGTATTTACTTGTGAATGTGTAGCAAAAAAAGTAGGCAAGCTTTGGGACATAGCCTACTACTTCGTCATCTTTATCGGACGGATCTGTCGCGTGCATCCTGTCACGTAAACTGCCCTGTCAATCATCTTGTCACAGTTAAAATCCTCTATTAAATCTAATTTAATTTCCTACCGTTTCGGAGAGAAATGTAGTACCATCTGCCAGTGGGTCTTTCATGGAGACTGTCCTCATGTGTTTGCAATTTGAATATAATAATGCATTTAAAAGTTGCTGCGCTTCACCAACGGACGTCTCTCAAATGCCTCTGGGCGCAATTGGATAGACCTAAAACCAATCAGAGGGATCGTCATTGTGTAAAGCCCGCCCCAACGTTTCTGATTGGTGCCGCGATTTCGACGGATTAGAAATGGGCTTGAATGAGCTCTTTGCCAGACTACTTGCAGAGCAAATCTAATTTTGCCGGAAGTTGTCTGGGTTTTCCCAGGCTACATTATTGTCTGACTCCGGGTCGAAATGAACACTGCTACTGAGAGTTTCTGACATTTTATTGCGTGAGATTGTCCTGTTTTGTTGCTGGTATGCCGGTGAATGAGCTCTTGAAGCTCCGCCATCTTCTTGAAAGGGGGCCGGGAGCAGCAGCTTATTTGAATTTAAAGGGGACACACACAAAAATGACGTGTTTTTGCTCACCCCCAAAAAGTGGCAATTTTAACATGCTATAAAAAATTATCTGTGGTGTATTTTGAGCTAAACCTTCACATACACTTATTTTACATCTCGTAAAAAGTAGAATAATTGGTGCCCTTTAAAAAAATCTAACTGAACTGAAAACATTTTAGCATAATATTGGTGCACAATTTTAATATAATAGAATTAATATAATAATATAAGTGCACATGCCAAAAATGTCTGAATATAAAATAAAATAATTTTATTAATAACTAATAATATAATATAATATAATATAATATAATATAATATAATATAATATAATATAATATAATATAATATAATATAATATAATATAATATAATATAATATAATGCATGCTGTTCAGGTGTGATTTTGACTCATTATTCCAAGAATTGCTGCAGGTTGTTCCGGTTGGTATATGATCTTTTTATAGGCTTTTGGAAGGCAGAAAATAAAGAAATATTTCAACATAACTAGCTTTATTTGAAGTAGGGGAACATGGAGTCTCTCAAAGAGAAGAAAAGGCGTCTTACCTTTCTCTTGTTGGTGGGGCAGACATAGAGGTAACTCAAAACGGTCTTGACTCCCACTTTATCGTTCAGTCTCTCATAAGTGCTGCCATAATCAGTTGATCTGCAAATAGAAGCAACATTCTCAATATGGCATTCAGAAGGCATAGTTTCATGTGTGTGATGGGGGGCGGGGGGAGTGGTGGGGTGTCCTGGTATTCCCTATGTTATGGGAACCAAATGTCCCCACACGTACAGTAATACCAGTAAATGTTGACCTTGTGGGGAATTTTTTTTTTTTTTTTTTTTTTTTTTTTTCATGAGGAAACAACCTTATAAATGCTACAGAATGATCTTTTTTTGAAAATCTAAAATAGTAGGTTTAGGGGTAGGGTTGGTGAAGGGGGATAGAATATACAGTGATATCCATGCTCCATTCATAACCTGGCGGAAATGAGTACATTCCCCAGCAAAATGAATTGAGATTGGAATTTGTGGACCTCAGCTGAACTCAAATGATTGAACAGATTTCTGCAAATTATATTCATGAGGGTCTTTCACAGATTTTTTGTTCTTTTTCCTGGCTATTTATATTTCCCTGATCCTCAGCAATGAGCGGAATAGCTCGCTAAGACAAACACAATCTGCTGAGCATATGCTGAGCAATTCTGCCTTGTTCTACAAATAGCAAAACTAACATCATCCTGCAACCCCTGGGCATAACAGTGACAACTGATCCAGAGCATACGCTGATTTGTTTGGAAAGGCTAATGATATTTACAGTCTTGCAATACAGACGTGAGCGCGGACGGTAGGAACAAGTCCCTAACAGAGATAAGAGACTACTGAATGATACCAGCATTTCTAACCGATGTATCAAATGAAAGTATTTTATTTCGCATAATATATTGATGTGCAATGGCACGTCAGAGGGGCTGAGAGGTGTTTATACTCTATGTGTTTATCATTGCAACCAAAACAACATGTGCTATTGCTGAGAAAATACATTCCGAACTAGTGAAAAGCACTTTACAGGTCACATGAAAAAAAAACAAAAAAAAACACCCGACAACCACAATATATTATAAAGCTGTTGATTTTAACAGCATTTTATCATTTTATCAAATCACATTGCATTTAAAGGTGTACAGTAAATGTTTTTTAGATAAATTTATATATATATATACTGTATATATATATATATATATATATATATATACAGTATATATATATATATATATATATATATACAGTATATATATATATATATATATATATATATATATATATGTATAGCCTATACTATAAAGTACTATAAAGTACATAATATATAACGTATATATACAACTTGATATACTAAAGCCCTATTCGCACGGGATTAGTATTACCTAGGGACCTCCAGTAATTAAGAAATTACCCCCTGACGTCTGTGTTTTTGGTGGCTCATTCACACGGGCAAATAAATGTTCGTAATTCCCTCGAGTTTACGGACTTTACAGCGTGCGCCCACCCATTCACACTTCACTAGCTGAACGTGCTGAAACGAAGATCGCGCTGCAGTAATTGCAATTCAAAAAAAGAACTTATTTAAAACCAATTTATTAGAGAAATATATGATATATATTATAGAATATGATATTATTGTATAAATATATAATATATCTTCTTTTTCTTTTATTCTTTGTCCATATTTACAACAAGCCTGCCTGAAGAAGGTATTATAAATACCGAAATGTCGCGATAGGCTTGTTTTTCTATTCATTTTATTTGGTTTATTTCATTTTATATCATTTTTACTCTTTCACACTTTGATTTTCTTGAGATACTTACAGGATGGACGTCTTTAGAGGCCGTGTGAGACAAAGAAATGCTCCACGATACAGACTACTAAATTACACTACCACAAAAAGCGTCCAAACTTTCCAAAAGAGCTTCCATGTTGCGCCAAAATACTTAATTTGACGTTTCCATGACAACGGTCCGAGTTGAGCTTCCGGATCACGTCTTTACTGTAGTTTGTTTTCTCTTTTGCAGCACTTCATAGTTTTTATTGGAGAAAAACATAGCGAGTGGAGTAGAGCATATCGAGGGGGGGGGGGGGGGGGGGGGGGGGGGGTGTCCTTTGCAGTTTGTCAACTCTACAAAATCCACTGCATGTACCCGGTTCCTGTGTTTTTTATTTGCCAAAAGCTTAATAGAGTTTCATGTTTTACTTTGATTTCCTTTTCCTGAACTCGCTCTCCCCTCTCCTCCAACCCCTCATTTTATCTCAGCAACTCTGTCTTGCCATTCCTGCCATCTCTATTTTTGCTTCCACCTCTCTTTTTCTCCTGAGTGTTGCCTATTTCAGCTGAGTAAAATATGCTTGTGTCCCATGTCTCTCCCACCGATTTCTCTCTCTTATTCAACGTTTGTGTGGGAATATAACGCTCTTATTTGTATATCTCAAATGTATATTTGCTATTTAAGCATTAAAGGAATAGTTCACCCAAAAATAGCAATTCTGTCATAATTTACTCACCCTCATGTCACTCTAAACACCTTATGATTTTCTTTCTTCCGAGGAACTCACAAGGTGAATTTTTGAAGAACATCCTGGCCTGATTCTTTCAAAATATCTGACAACTCTCATTCAAATGTTGTATATTCCACACAAAAGCTACACTCTTAAAAAATAAAGGTTATATTGGCATTGAGCATGATGGTTCCACGAAGAACCTTTAGCATCCGTGGAAACGTTCCATTGTACAAAAGGTTCTTTATAGACCTTATGCGCCAGAGAAACGAGGGCGCCGCCATCTTTAGAATATTGTCTTTTAACTTCCGTTTTTGCAGTCGCTCTGTATATTTCTATGGCGCTGCTGTCCAGGAGTAATTCGCTTTGAAGTGGATTTACTTAATGTAAAGTTAACGAAAGTTATCATGAGGACTGTAATGTTTAAAGCAGATGACTAAACAAATGTCAGTCGACCGGGAAGATTTTAAAACAAAAATTCATTAATAAACACGCAAAATCGCTGTGAAAATACAGACCGGAAGTCAAGAGACAACGAGCGCAGCGCTGAAAAGGGGCGAGGCTACATAAGGTCTATAGTGGAAAAATGTTCTTTAGATTCTTAAAATCTTCAAACTAAGAAAAAAAAGTGGTTAAGAGCTGTTTACTGAAAGGTTCTTTGATGAACCAAAATGGTTCTTCTGTAGCATCAAAAAAAAAAAAAAAAAAAAACTCTTTGGAACCTTTCCTTTTAAGGGTGTGTTCACACTTGTAGTTTGGTTTGCTTGGTTTGTTTGGTCCGGACCAAAAAATACATAAATAAATTTAGTCCTGGTCCATTTAACGTTCACATTGGCATTTTAACAACGAACCTAAAGATACCGAACCTAAAGGCATAGGGATATGTTCACAACCTGATTGGTCGGCTTTTATTACGTTCAAGACAGAACTTACCGAACATCCAAAACAATGCTGTGTTCTGAGCTAAATGCGCTCGCTGTATGTGCATAGCTACATATGATGGTATTTTGACCAGTTGAGAACTCGTGAAGAGCTTATAAAATGTGTAAAGGAGTTAAAACAGCGGCAGGAATCCCTCCATCACACACACAAACGAAGATCTGCGGTGAGGAGACGCGGTTCTGATGCCTGTACCGAACTGTGATGAGCAACATCACGACTATGACGAGAAAAAAACAGGTATGCTGGAGCAATCTGTCCTTTTTAGAGTCGCATCTTGTGACATCATGTCCCGTTTTTGGTTAGTTTACATGTATTTGGTCCGTGTTGCGTTCATATCATTCGAACCGCACCAGAGTTCGTTTGGAAGCGAATCGAGACCCATCTTTCCAGCGTTTTCGGTCCGCTTGTTCAGATGGCAGCGTTCACACTTATTCAAATGAACCGCACAAACAGAGCAATCGCACCAGGGTTTGTTTTAATTGAACCAAACATCACAAGTGTGAACACACACAAAGAGTTTGTGTATGAGGAACAGCTTGAAATTCATGACCAAACGTCACAAATTCACTGAAGTGAAGTGAAGTAGCAATCTGATTCATGGATAAATCATTATTTTGAGTTGGATCTTTTCATGTAATCAGTCTGAATGATTCATTCATGAATCGGACTGATCAGGTTCTCAAGTTCAACTCATTCCCTCATGAATCAGTTGCAGCTCAGTCTAACTGGAGGAAAAGATTTTCAGTGCACAATATTGACATTTCAGCATGTTCCTCACACAACGCTATCTTATAAGTAATTGTAATATTTAACAAAAATACTTGATTTATGATGCTTCTGCATCCTTTTTGAAGATTGCTTCTTCATTCTTTCCCAGAAAATGTGACTCAGTGAAACGTGGCTCTAACATGTCATGTACCATTACGTATGCTTTTGTTTAAACTACTTGTGAACAAGTTAAAGTTGAAAAATATCACACATGACAGCTCACAAAAAAACCATTCACATTTCTGTGGGGACCAACACAAAGTAAATAATTCATGCTCTCCCAATGACTTGCATGTAAAATATAGCCGAAGCAAAAGCAAGAGAATAGGCCCAGCTTCTCAAGTCTGAATAATTTAGTAGGAGAAACGAGCTGTTAGCCAACACAATCCTCCCCGAATCTCTAATACTTCTCCATCACGTTAGCTTGCTGTTCACAGCAATAGTGCAGAGACGATAGTGTTTTGAACACCATCACTGACCCCATACCAAAGTGACAGTCTCAGAAACACATCCCACACACCGCTTCCAAACAGAGGCAATCTAATTTGAGGCACCATGGAGGATTCACATTTTCCATCGCTCAATTCCTTTTTTCCTCTTCCTAGGACCGGGTCCCACCACCAATAGGGCAGTAATGGATTTCAGTGAAATTACAATGCAATCTTCCCTTTACTGTCTTATTTTGGAGTGGCAGCAAAATAAAGGCACGAGGATTATTCACAGTAGGACCGTCACTCCTTCTAGATATAAATATAAAAGGAAGGTGAAGTGAGAAATAAATAGAGGAAAAATATAGAGTAAAAAGAAAAATGAATGAATGAATGAATGAATGAATGAATGAAATTGTCCTGCTGTTTTTAGGATGTAAAAACTGTATTTTCATGGCACTCCACCGGAAAAAAAAAAAGAAAAAAAGCACAATAGCATGTAATAGCAAAACAACAAGCAAATAATAAATTAATAAATTAATTAATTTACAGTAATAAATTGGATGTCATCTTCCAATAATAGACATTACCTCAATAGTTATTTAATATAGAAACCAGCAAAACATAAATATAACTAGAAAATATATACCAGAAAAAAATATTTCTATATATTGCTAAAATATCTATATTGTTTCAGAGTAAGAAGTGTTCTGCTTGAGACCGCTTTCATATATTTTAGTAAAAGATGAGTTCCTTAAATGGATTCATTTAAAATATATATATAATAATAAAAAGGGAAAAGGGAAATAAAGTACAGTATCGCTATAGTTAAGGTAGCACAGCAGGAAATGAGCTCATAATATATTGTCTTGTCATAAGACTCTTATTTAAGAAGATTGAGGTGGTTCATATTTTTATAGTATCATGACATTCTGAAAGAATAATGTTAATAATGTTCATGTTGGCGGTTTTATTATTTTTATGATGTCATAAGAGACAGGAGTTGAATTATGAAGGTGTGAGCCGCTGCTAAAAGTGGTGTGAGGGTTTCCTGCATTTGTATGACTTTCTTCTATGTTTATAATGTTTTCCTTGCACACGGCTAAGAAAGATGTGGTTTGTCATGTTATTCAATTATTCAATTCCCGCCAGAAGAGCTCTGTCGAGGCGGCTGGTATAATTATGTTTATACACCTGCTAGCGAGTTTGGAGAATTGCGACGGGGACTTTAGAAAACCATTAAGAATAACGAACATCAAAAAAACAGTATGTTAGGAGAAAAACACAAGTCAGAGACATAAAAGACCAATAAAAGCAAATGCCTGAAGCAGTGGCGACATTATAACACGGCCTAAAAACACAGCATGGACCTTTTCCAGCCTTCCAGGAGAGAAATGAATGCCGTGAAGAAAGCACTGCATCAAAATCCCAGTGTGAATTTAAGGTCGGGATATAAAAAGAGACTTTGTTCTGCGGTGGCACGTGCGTGAACGTTTCACACTGAAAGCTACGGGGACGGGCACACTTTGGTGAAACATAGGCAATAGCTTTAAGGCACATTTTGCGTCTCATATGGTACCATTGTACCTTGTCTTCTATTTTCACATTGAAGATTGGAATGCACATCTGGGAAATATGGCATTTCAAAAGGAAAAACACACACAAGAAAACTGTTTGTGTTCAATGTGGAGACACCCAATGCCAAGACGTGATTCCCGACATTTGACCACGTGCCATCTTTGTTTCTGTGAAAATTGGCTTAGTCCTCTGAATCTGGAACTGCACGGCGAAAATGAAACTCAACACAAACTTTCAGTGAATGTACTGTAGGAAGCATGGTAGACAAAGACATGGAGAGAATGCGAAAACAAGAGGTTTGGTGGCCAGGTATCACGTTAGGGATTGTCCGTGAGGAGAAGCCAGATGGTGAGGCAGTAAAGTAGAACAATGTGGAGGCATGTGCACCAGGCTCCAGGGATGGCAAAAGAACAATGAACACAGCAGAGAACTTCAAAAACAAGCCACCACATTACCAAGAGAGGCTGAACCTCAAGAATTCACTCTAAATACACAGAATAACCGAGGATGTAACATAACTGTTGTTTCAATCAATTCCATTCTAATATGTACAGTATAACTCTGATGCATATGATGTATAAAAATGATTTTGTTTGATATTTTTTCTTTCATGTGCAGAAACCTTGGCCCTAGAAGTGTGAAATCACGAAATCCGAGTTGCCCGACGTACCTCTGATGTGTAAATTGGCCAGAATGAATATGGAAATTATGTAACGTCATTTATTTCCGGCGCCTGAAAAGGCAAAAGGGAGAAGAAATGAGTCTCCTCTTACTGTATAAATAACTAATTTCTGGTGAGCTTTCAAACTAGTTGGCTTTCAGTATCATTTCAGTGCGTCATCAAGCCTGATCATGGTTGACAAAATAAAGAATATTAAATTTAGCTAAAGTCCAAATTATGGAAGGATTTCAAAAGAAGTTGTTGGCTATTGTACGACAGAGCCATGTATAAATTTGCAGTAATACAGAAGCATTACTAATGTTTATAATGATCATAGTTTGGAGATGGTGCTGTGTGATTTGCTCCATTTGTTTTAAGATTATATTCACATGTTAGCATACATTTCAACACAAACTAGATTTGAAGGTAAATGCACCCTTATCATTTATTGTTACACTGTCTAAAAAGGGAATCAACGTGACAAAATTTAGACTGATTATAATTAACAAAGCTGTTATATATCTAAGCTATTAATATATAAACTGACACCCACGACGGGCACTTGTAGTGTAAACCGCTTTGTTGATTATAATGATGAAAGAATAGAAAGAATGCATTTAATTGATCAAAAGTGACAATAAATGCATGTATAATGTTGCAAATTTTATTTTGAAATAAATGCTGTTCTAATGAAATAAAAAAAAAAAAAAAAACACAGCACAATTTTCTACTACTAATAATACAATTATAATAATACGTTTACTGAGCAATTTAACAAGGACGATATAACACTGAAGACAAGAGTTATATCTGCTCAAAATGGAGCTTTGCCATTACAGAAAACAATTTAAAAATACAATAAACAAAAGTTATTTTAAATTGTAATATTTCAAGATATAATCTTCTGTTTTAGACTGTAAAAAAAAAATCTTATGAACTTTTGAATTGCAGTCTATGGAACTCTCAGTATCTCACTGTTGCCAAGTCTACAGTCCAATTAGTGAAATAGTGAAAGATCTCTAAGTGTCAACATTTCCAGTGTAGACACAATGTAGGACGTACGAGTTTGATCAATATTAATTTGCACATCAAGCCTCTCTGGAAAAATCCCACACAGAGCAGCACTTCTCATCAAGACAAACTCTCAAAAGATCTAGTTTAGACCTCTGTGATTCCTACTAAAAATATAGAACTTGTTCCTGATCTGTTCCTCAATGCACAGACACACATAGCTCTACTTTTCTGATGCCAGCTGGCCACTGTCCAGCAGATAGTGTCCGTGTTCGCTCTGATAACACCGGGCAAAAACACAAAGGTGTAGAGAGCAGAGAAAAATGAAAGGAAGGGAAAGATACCCACTGGATCAATCGCTTGGCCTTATATTCCACAGGGAGACTTGAAAAGGATTGTGAATGAAAAAAAAAAAAGATCGTACTTGAACTTGTGCTAGTTAGATGAGACTGTAGAGACCTGAATCCCTCTCGCTTTGGCAGCCCTGGGGCTGAAGTGAGCCTGGAGGATGGCAATACACATTCAGTATTGTTTGGCTGTGTGGGAACAAAGGTGGAAAGGGAGGTGAACACGGGCGAAATGCAGGAACGACGCATCACTGCCGGCTTTAAGATTCTGATGTGATATATTATGCCCAGGAAGTTTGTGTGTGAGGTGGAGGTTAATCTGACTCCAGGCTGCCGACGTTGACATGAATCAAGCGTTTGCACTGACAGACTAACTGTGTGGTGGTTTGGGGGGAAGAGACAAGACAGGAAGACAGGGAGGAAATAATAAATGAATTATTTCACGAGCAGCATAACTCATCCTGGGTCGATATTTCATTCAGTAACCATAGGCAGTTTTGATTTATATGCTGTTTAATGTTGATGATCGCGTTATTTTAAAAATGCTATCGCATGTTTCTGCTTCTTCACCTGTGTTTTTTGATCAGGAGATTCACTACTCTTTCAGAAGATGCGTAATAGCGCCCACTACCATATAACAGTGGAAAGACGGAAATGTCCGTCAATGGCGGGGGAAAGAGTAAAAGGGATATTTCACCGCTGGAAAGATGAATGTTTATTTAAATTGGGTCATGTATGTAGTAGAAATGTGAAATTATTTTAGAAGTTGGTGTCTTTTAGACTGAGTAAAGCCAGAAAATGGATTTTTGGCTCATGTGGATGAAAGACAACAACTCCCAGAATGCACTTGCTTCGCTGCCCTACGAGGCCATTCCCAAGCCACGCCTACCAGTTACAGAGGGCAGTATCGGAAGAAATGATACAACTAGGCTACTAGTCGACTCGAAACTGAAAAGACACTGTTTTATCGTGAGATCGCACCCCCTATGGGCGGGTTGAAAACATGCGGAACGAGCTCCTACTACTGGCTGTAGTCTCTAGCCTCTGGCCAAAAAAGCCTCAGATGACGCAAAATGACGTTTTTTTGCGTCATCTGAGGTTTTTTTCCAGACACACAATACAGAAATCTCTCGTCTCAGGGGGACATGAGGGAGGGAAGCACGGTCATTCGAAAATACTTCCGGGTTTCTACTGATACAAAGCTTAATGCTAATCGGTGAAGTATCCCTTTAATAATGTTGCCGTTTTCAGGTTTAATCATGAATGTTTGTCGCAATAAGCTTTGTGCTTTGTTACTTTTGATACGAAACAGTCTCAGCGTTCAAATTCTGTCCATTTTATTACAATATTCAAACAACAAATACCGTTTTGGCGCTCTTTATTGTGGCGCGAGCGAGAGATCACCTCAGTTCAAGCCAAGCAGAGCGCGAGTGTAAGCGATCATTCCTTCCTTTTTACTACGTTACAGAATGAAATAAACATGAATGAAAATCAGAAAATCTGTTGAAAGAGACAGCCCAACTTACCGAAATCCATATAATGTCTCAGTCGCATGCAATCGTTCAATCAGTGTTTCAACCGCAGAAAGACGTCAATAAAACAGCTTGTAAACTGCTTTGTCACGAAAAGCCATTCGTTGACCATTATCTTGATAGTCAGCAAGAGAGCTCGCCACCAAGTGGACAAGGGTGAGAATTACAGTTACAAGATACAATAGATCACCCTCAACTAACTAACTAACTAACTAACTAACTGTCTTTATGAGTGAGTCATTGAATCACTTTGTTCAAAAACACAAATTAATTTAGGGAAAAAACAATGACTGTGTTTCTAAATGGTTTATGAGAATCATTCCTTCAACCAATTTGTAAAAAAAAGGTGATTAATTCAGTAACTAAACACAATTGACTCTGTTGCCTGGAGGCATTTAGCAGCAAATGTCTGTCTAAAATATACGTTTTTTTATAAGAGATTTTTAAATATTTTTAAAATAATTAATGAAATATTATTACATTTTAAAAACAATTTTTTATATATTTAAAATAAAATATAATTTATACTGTGATGCAAAGCTAAATTTTCAGCATCATTACTCCAGTCTTCAGTGTCACATGATCCTTCAGAAATCATTCTAATATGATGATTTGCTGCTCAAAAAACATTTCTTATTATGATCAATGTTGAAAACAGATGTTCTGCTTAATATGTTTGTGAAAGCAGCATTTATTTTAAAAATAAGTATAAAAATATTAATTTCAGCACCGTGAACAATACCTCAAAATTGCACAGCTTGTTCAGGCAAGGTGTGTTTTTCAAATCAACTTGCCGGATGATAAGTAAGAAAAAGCCTTTAGACTTATATTAAAAAGAAGGACCTGAGCCATAGGCACCAATATTTCATCAACTGAATATTGAATTATACCTGTAACAAACTACATAGAAACCATCCAGAACAACCTAGCGACTCACTGGAAACGGCAAGGAACATCCTAGAATAGTGCGCGCCACTCTTAAACCCTATTTTGCTAAAAAATCAGGTGTGCTGTTTTCTGAGGATGCTACCAGGGCAGATCAATATTAAAGGAGGATAACAGTGATATGGGGAACAAAACAGGAAGTTTTGCTTAAACTGCGTGACGCTTGATACCGTCTGACAGATATAGAACATGTTGTGTTATAAAGACTAAAGCCTCCTTAACACTCTTGACCTCCAGTTATTGTCTCACTGGTGATTTGTGCATGTTGCTTGGAAAACTTCGGTAATGACGGTTAGCGTCACTCTGTCAGGACGGAATACTTGCCGTGGAGTTACACACTTTAGTTAATTTTTAAATCCCATTGTTGTATCACTACAGTTCCATCGGAGAGCTCAACCAGACTTGACTTCACACTCAGATGCATGACTGAAAGTTTTATGATGACTATGACAATCCATTCTGCTAAGCCGAGACGAGGACGGCGGAGACGTGACGGATGTGTTTGCTATCAGGGTGTCCAAGGAAATGGCAGCAAATAAAATTTTCATAATCTGGATTTCCTCAGCAAGCTTATCTTAGTAAGAAGAGAGCTTGTGTGCATGCTGTAATTGTGTTTAATGCTGGAATGTACATTCACACCAATACTTTTACCTATCAACACTTTAAAGCCCCTGTTAGATTTTGCTGTATTTGGCTGAGCAGTGGTTTGGGTGGCTCGCCAATGTATCAGATTTCTCCAATACATAAAATAGGTAAGCTTGACCAGAGTTCTTGTGGGGAGAAGAATTTATTGAAGGTTTGTAGTGTAGCAGACCTTCAGCAGCGATGTTTGCTTGTCGCCCTTCAACAATCTGAACCAGCCCGATCTCATCCCAAGTCGTCATATACTGACGCTTTTGACATTTCGTCTACATCCAACGCACATGGCACCCTTTAGCGTCAACAGGGGCGCCACCATCAATTTTGGGCCCTATGAAAGAATATGAGGTTGGGCCCCCGACCGCACCCATTCCGTTAATAAAATCGATCTCTGGGGCCCCCAAAAGTGCCTGGGCCCTTAGAATCGTCCTAACTTTCCTCCCCTTAGCGGCGCCCCTGAGCGTCAATATGAGACGCAGATAGATATGGGCCAGAAGGCGCCTCCTAGCGGTCTAACCCTAACCCTACCCCAGACCTAAACCTACCCATAACCGAACAAAGCTCTGTGCGTGTCATATTGACGCTAAAGGGTGCCATGTGCGTTGGATGTAGACGAAATGTCAAAAGCGTCAGTATATGACGCCCTAGGATGAGAATGCGTTGTCTGAACTCAAAGTTCTGTCTGTGAGACAGAACTTGCATGAAGATAAATGGGCTACAAACAATATAAAACTGTTAGGGCCTCCCACAGGAGATCGATCTACCCTGCAATCTACTCTGAGCAATGCTGTTTCTTTGTCATTCACACCAATCAGTTTCTATGGGCCATACATGTATGGACCATTTGCTGAGTATTTTCTCCTTAAAACTGCAGTGAACCAAATACAGTCTCAAAAACACGGTGTTTCTGACGTCACAAACCTTGTAACCAATCAGGTCAACGTGTGATCGTCAACGAGTGGATCTCTGAGCTGGTGTGAGTGAGTGGAGGCGGGGATCATTTTCATATCCATAGAACAGCGTATACTAAATGAGGCAAGGGTGTAAAGTTACATTCAAGCTATTTTAAGACATGATTTTTTAAATTTTTTATATGTTTAAATATGCCATTTCGGTGATCAGAGATAAGTTTTAAGGGATAAAATTATTGCCTACAACAATGTTTAAGAATGTTAGTAATTTTATTGGGGGAAAAAAATGTAAAAAGACTCAATTAGTTAACTGTAAATTACCTTACCAAATCATTGCTCTTCTTGTTAACTAAAACTAAGACTATAAAAAAAGAATTACCGTTCATCAAATTAAATCTGAAATAAAATTTAAATATTAGATGCCTTAACTGAAATAAAATTAGTTTAAATTGAAAGATTCAAAATAATTTAATTTAAAACTAGGAATATAAAAAATAAAGTGAATAAACATAAGCACATAACAAAATTACTTAAACTTAAACTAAAGTTACATTTAAAAATAAAAATGTAAAAATATAAACTAATTCAAAACATTAATAAGTACTATAAATTATTTTGGAAGCCCTGAACTACAACAATTATTATAATTTTTTTATTTTTTATTTTTTTTTAGAATAAAGTTGAAATATTTCGAGAATAAAATCAAAATGATGAGAATGCAGTCTTCCTTAGAAGTTCTTTTTTTTCCCTTTTTTTTTTTTAGTAAAGAAATGCGCTCGTGAAGTCGAACTGCCACGGACCTAAACATAATAGTAGCTTTTTACTTTTATCTGGGCTTTCAACAAATTGTTTGTTATTGTTTATTGCATTATTTTAGTATTGTGTTAATATAGCTAATTGTTCATGGAAATGTCAGTATTAAACATAATGTAACTTCCTCACTGAAACTGCACAAATACTTTCTATGTGCAAGCCTCACACGAAGAAATACACACAAGGTGAAGTTACTCCATGAATTGAGTCTAATTCAGTCTATTACAATTGGTTGCGCTGTACCCCTGCAGTTATTTTGGCAATCCATGACAGCGTATCGGAGAGAAAAGTCACAGGCGGTCGCTTAGTCTGTCACCCAAAAACAGTCGGTATAGGTGTGACACCCTCATCCAAAAGCGAGTTGGCTAGTGGGACGCCGCCTTAAGCAATTTCCTCGTGAAACCGCAACAAAGACAAACGTATCTCCTCACACACAAAGACGCTTTCAATCTGGCACAAGTATACACCTTTCAATTTCCTCTCAGACACACAGCAGAGACAATCACACACACGCTCACACAATTCAGGCCTGAGGCAGACTGTCAGCGGCAGTGTCTCTGCTCTAATAACAGAGCTCATTGAAGCATAATTGAAAATGACTTTGGAGAATTGCCACATTAAGGGAGCATGGTGGATATCTGCAGGTGTTAAGGAGAATTGTGTTCGAGAAAAATAGACTGAGAGAGAGAGAAAGAAAGAGATGAAAGCCGTGGAGGGGTTTCCCGACAGACGCAGAGAAGAAGCTAAATGCGGAAAAGGAGGGGGATAGGGAAGAACGGAACAGGATAGAGAGTGGATAAATAATAGAACTAATAGCATTTACATTTATAGACGGCCCGCAGTCGGAGAGGACGTTCCCTTCTCTACAGGTTCTGAAGGTGACCTCAAGAAATGAGACATCTTTCAGGGGAGAGATAGAGAGAGGTGAGATGAGGAGAAGAGGAAAACGATGCACGGATTGCAAAGATGACAGTTCTCCCGCAGATGTGCATTTGCGAGGTGTTTCGGAGAGACCGAGAAAGGATGGCTAGTATGAATGTTGAAGCAAAGCTCTTCACGCCGACAACACAAAGGTCAGAGAGCTCCAAAAACAAAACACTAAAACAAGGAACAAAATAATACATACAAATGGCAAAAAATAGAGACTAGAAGCAAGAAAACAAAAGTAGGCCGGGAAAAAATAAAATTAACCCTATTTACACTCAGCAATGGCTAGCAAACTTACCAGGCAGTTACAAAGAAATGGCGAGTAACACTGAATTTTGAAAAAGAAAAACTTAAATAGTAGTTACTTGTAAAACCTACTGCCATAACTGTTTAACCATGGGTCGTGACCCTTAACTTTGTGTCTGTAAAAGATCAATTAAGTATAATTTGTATATAATAAAATGCACGCTAAGGGCAAAATGTCATGTAAGTTACATTATAAATGCCTCGCGCTGTCTAAGGAGATATGGTCGGGTCCACATTGCAATTTATTCCTACTAAGAACCGACTTAAACAAGAAAGGACAGACTTGACCAACATGTAAAGCAATGTAGCACAGTTTGTATTTTTACATGCAATTTAGGGTGGTTATCCGAAATGGATAAATAACATGCACACTGACAATAATAGAATGTTGGGTAACACTTTAGAATAATGGTTGATCATTAAAATTGACATATCATTCAAATCTGACTTTTTCCATGTTTAACCCTCTGAGGTCGAGAAACGCGCCGACGCGTTTTGCTGGATTTTTTTCACATAGCAGCAACATAAACTTAAATTACTCCGTCATTTATGGTTATACAGAAAAAAGAAATATAAAAAAATAATCTGTGATATTTCTACTTTTGTATGTGTCCACTTACAATCAAATCAAAACATTGTGCTTTTGTAAAATAAAGAAAATAAACAGTGTGTGTGTTCTGCCTCTCCGTCGCGGTGAACTTTTTTTTCTTGAGCACGTCTATAAACTGAAACAAAACTCAGCGAATACTTCTCACACATTTATGAGCCATATACCTTTATACACATTTAAGTGTGTACTTTTAAATGATCGGATTCAAACTGAAAACAAATATTCTCTGTTTAAGTAATTTGTATAAAACCAACAGGATGTCCAGTATCTCAAACGCTTGCTAATTACTTTTTAATTCGACACGCCCACTCGCGCAAAAGAGATTCACATGCAAATCTCCACATGGGACGCGAACGCCCTCGTTACCTCAAACACAAAACACCAAAACACATCGTGAATATGAGCCAGATGCTGAATGTACTGGGAAATGAGCTCTGACGAGGACAGTGATGATGGTAATTGTTGGTAATTAGAGTAACTGTAATTATTACTCTAATATCAGGAGAGTTTTATATTATTGCGACAGGTAGAGATCCATTCGTGTTAGATGTAGATCCGGGTCAATAAAGACCCAAATATGTAATAATGATTGGCGAGACATTCATGCATTTAAGTGTTAACTAATCAGTAAGTAATAGCAAATTTAGGACTGAAATTCTTCATTAGGTAATCAATTGTCTTTTTTACTCCGAACATGGTCATAAAATGCATCACTAATAATTTAAGTGTTACATAGTCACTCTTCAAGAATTACTAATGAATTACTAAGAATTACTAGTTATTTAAAGTGAAATAATGGTCCAGATCACTAGTAGTTCTTGAAGAGTGACTAGGTAACTCTTAGTGATGCATTTTGTTTATTTTATTACTTACTGATTAGATAATCTTGTTTCTATATTAGTTAATAGTAGTAGCTGAAGTGTATGTAGAATGTAGTACTACTCATTTGACCTGCATTCATTCCTACTATATTAATGATGAACCATTTCTAGTGTTACCGAATGTTGTAGAAAACATTTAGTTAAAATAATTGTATATTTCTGCCCATTACTTTAAAGACTAAACAAAGCAGAATATATTGTTTTGCTTGTGAATATAAAGTTTATTTACTACTCAGTGCTCAAACCAATCTTTTATCACAGATTTATTGCCACTATCCTGACAAACTTTGGCAAATCCAGTGATTTGATTTGTCCCTCAACCAGGTACCTGGTCACATGACTTTCCTGATGGACTGACCAGAAAACCAATGTACTACAGAAGTTGCATTATACCATCCAAACAGATTACAGTTTTCCAGGTCTATTTAATATGCATCTTATGGCCTGGGATGGGACTGTAGGCAGACTGCCTAAGGCTGAGACTTGAGGAGAAACAAAATCAATACAGTATAGCCAAGCTATTCTATTGCCATGATTTTGAATCAATACACTTAAGTATCAATCAGTATCAGTGTTATTATTCTGCATTGATTTGATTTTTAGGTAGGCCAGCTTATAAAAATCAATTGTTTCTTATTTAATAGTTCAATATCGTTTTAAAGTGAAATTGATGACATAGGTTCACCAAATTTGTTTGTTCAGTGATAGAGATAAAAAAAGGTGCAATGTGCAAAACAATGTATTGTTTGCAAGCAATGAATCACAAACTTATAAACTTAATAAATGCATAAAAGATCTATCTATCTATCTATCTATCTATCTATCTATCTATCTATCTATCTATCTATCTATCTATCTATCTATCTATCTATCTATCTATCTATCTATCTATCTATCTATCTGTCTGTCTGTCTGTCTGTCTGTCTACAGGTATATGTCTGTCTTTCTATCTATCTATACGTCTGTCTATCTATCTATCTATCTATCCATCTGTCTATCCATCTGTCTATCCATCTATCTATCTATCTTTCTGTCTGTCTACAGGTATATGTCTGTCTTTCTATCTATATATAGGCTATGTCTATATGTCTATATGTCTATCTATCTATCTATCTATCTATCTATATATCTATCTATATATATATATATATATCTATATACAGGTATATGTCTGTCTTTCTATCTAAATGTCTGTCTATATTTCTGTCTATCTCTATCTCTATCTCTCTCTCTCTCTCTCTCTCTATATATATATATATATATATATATCTGTCTGTATGTCTGTCTGTCTGTCTATCATTATATCTATCATTCTATCTATTTATAAAACAGAACTACAACTAAACTCCTTAGGATGGTGACATCTTTCTCAACCGCACATCTTGTCAAGCATGCAGAAAATCCTCTCTAGACCATCCTTTTCTCGCAGTGATCTTCAAGAAAGCTTTTATGTTCAGAAATGAATCTTTAAAATAAAAGAAGTACAAAAGTTTGACATTTCCACAAGGCACTATTACTCTTGCATGAGAACTGAGACATTCTCAGGTCGCAGCCAGAAGGACAAACATCGGCTGCGCACACACGCAGATGCTAGCTGGGGAACTAAATGGGGATCAGACCGTGGTCAACTCAGGATCATTCCCGGCATGTCAACATCCAAAAACATGGCGCGGTGAAGAGAGAGAGACAATGAGCTCCCTGTGTAATCCATTTCTGGTTTCAAGGCATCTGTTTGCTGGGTAACTGTTAAGCACAGCTTACATACAGTATGAGTGGATCTGAATGTGGAGAAGGAGAGGGATTTGTCCATCACGGATGCACAGACATGGACGCATCCTCTCAAGACAGGAAGACTGATATGAGGTGACATCTCCATGTCATGAGAATTCAGGTCTGCGAGAGTGTAAATGCATGTTTCTGACTTTATATCTAAAAAAAGGGGCATAAGGATGGAAAGTAACAAGAGGACACTTCCATGCAGGGCCAACATGTGAGTTTGAGATGACTGGATGACTGTACATATAAAATGTAAAGAAGTTATACAGTATGTAGAAGACGAGGGAAGATGCCCCTTTTAGAAACTGTGAGCATTCACTGCTAAATATTAAGAGATGCGTTTAGCTTTACATGATGCTCATCCAATGCATTATTAAAATAAATAAATTAAACAGCTGCTATAGCACGAAATCTTGTCCAACCACGCTGTAAAATCAAATATATGCATTTTGAGAATTTAGTTAAATAATTGAATAAAGACTGATCAAACAGCATCCCGGTCAAATGCATACATCTGATTTACACTATATAATTCAATGAATCATATATACAGTAGGCCTTTATTTTTAATTCATGACAGCAGTAAACTTTGAATTCAGATCAAATCATTCCACTTATTTGGCCTTTAGGTTGTGATGAATAATGAACATGTTTGAAATGTGCAACTAATTTGTGGAATTATTAAATTACGTGAATTACAATATTTTTTTCATTACCCTAGTGAAAAATAAATATTTTAAAATGTATTTATTAAGTATACTACAAATACATTTACATATCTATGTACGTAATATAAATACCCTGCAATTGTACTTTCAGTATGCTAAATTCATATACTTAAAGTCTGCTAAATTGGAACAACTAATTTTGTACTTAATATAATTACAGTTTTTCTCAGTCGCTTTGGTGCATTTCTCACATCACTATTTACATTTGCACAACAGTTAATGCAGTTCTCAAAACAATTAGTACAAACTGCAAAACCTAGTTGATAACCTGCAAAAGCGTGTCACTTGCTCAAAATGGATATAGCTCATTCCTCAGAAGCAAGTATTCATGTCAATGAAAGTGTCAGTGTCATCAAGATGAAAAGTCCTGACACCATTGTTTATGAACAAGATAGTCAAATGGCTTTGTCATGTTTTCATTATGACAGTTTACTCTGTAAATGTTTTCCAATGCAAAAAAGTCAGATCTTGGTGACACTACCTGAAAATGCTCAAGACAGCACTATTCATGGGTTTCATCAGGTCCCTTTCCACAGGTGTATAAAATCAAGCACCTAGATTATGAATGCAGACTGCATTGTGCTTGATTAATACACCTGTGGAAAGGGACCGGATGAAATCCATGAATATACTATTTGCACAGCCATTTGAAAAATACAGTAAAGTTACACATTACTGTATTTAGTGAGGTAACTGAGTACAATACAAGAATATGTATGTTTCACATTTTTACTGCATATGCTCTTTGCAATTCTAATTTGTTCACAGCATTGTGCAAAAGAAAAAATACACCCTTATTTACAACAAACATACACTCCCTTTGGGTAGAGCTGTGCACAACTGGAAACAATATTGCAGTACATATTGGAACTGAACATTGGTCGCAGCTAATGCTTCACACACCCCTTCTCATCAGTGAAAGCTGAGATTCACCTGAGAGAAATTGTTCAATTTAGGAGACATTTTCAGGAAAAAAAATATTTTAAAAAATGTTTAAAATTTTGCTTGACAGATTTTGACAACTAGTTCAACATTTCTGTATGTAATGACTCAAGCAATGAAATGAAGACTATTAGTTTTATATGGAATGACTATTCAGCATTCACAAGTATAGTTAATTTTGACTGACATGACCAGAGGTGGACAGTAACAAAGTACATTTACTTGAGTACTGTACTTAAGTACACTTTTTGAGTATCTGTACTTTACTTGAGTATTATTTTTTCTGGAAACTTTTTACTTTAACTTCACTACATTTGAAAGACAAATATTGTACTTTTTACTCCACTACAATTCTGTCAAGGTCCTTGAGTAGAAAGTAACATCAGTCAGTGGATGATTTTGGTTGCAGGGGTTGCATTTTGGTTGGAAATGAAAGTCGGGTTGACGTCAGAACCCTGCATCTGATTGACATCAGAACCCGACGTCAGATTGACGTTGGATATTGATTGAAAATAAAAGTAGGGTTGACGTCAGAACCCGAATGATGTTGGTTTCTGACGTCAACCCGATTTTCATTTTCAACCACAATACAACGTCTGTCCAACGTTGGAGATCAACGTCAATCTGACATTGGATTCTGACATAAACCTGCTTTTCATTTTCAACGTTGGGTTTGGTTTTCTAAATGCGAATTTTGTCACTTTTTTGCACACTAGCTTATAGATAACAGTAAGGCTAACATATTCATACTAAAAGCCAAAAAACTTTAAATAGGGCAATATTTGAGGGAACAGCCATTTGAGTGTCCGAAACCATTGTGGACGTTATTGAGTGCACTTATTCAATCTCACATTCAATCCCACTACTGGAACTGTGTTCTAGAAATAAATGTGATATTGATATGAGGGTATGCAGGCATAGATTCAGAGGCATACGGTACTTTAAGTATTACATACAACAATGCAACAATAATAAAACAATGCATTGACATTTACTTTTTACTTTTGATACTTAAGTATTTTTAAAAACGAGTACTTCTGTACTTTTACTTAAGTAAAAATAGGTCTTTACAACTTTTACTTGTAACGGAGTAATATTTGACCAGTAGTATCTGTACTTTCACTCAAGTAAGGAAGTTGTGTACTTCGTCCACCTCTGGACATGACATAAGCAAATGATAATGTTATAAAACAGCAGAGAGTTGTATGAAAGCAATTGATGCATGTCCAAAAGCATTTGCAATTTGTTGGAGGGAATGTGAAACTGCTACTATGATGTGCACAAATGACTAAATGTTGTGGAGGTTGAACTAAATGTTGTGCAAATGTAAATAGTGATGTGAGAAATGCACCAAAGCGACTGAGAAAAACTGTAAGTCATCCAGAAATAGTGCTGAGGTCCAACTAAAGATATACTTGAGTATATTTGATTGTGCTAAAGTGGAAATATTGCAAGTCCAAGTATACTTTAGGTACACTGTAAATATCTTGCATTTAAAGATTGATATTATACAGTGATCATACTACCCTTACTAATAGTGATATTAAAACACATTTTAGGCTTAATATTAAGAAATGTGCATTGTACAATAAAAAGTACTCCAAAAGAAGTTTAATTATAATATTTATATCAGTAAGTCTCAAGCGATATGTCAGTAAATTTGTAATACAGTATACTTAATATGAAATGCATTTATTTTAAATACATTTTGCTTTAGTTTTTTTCGTTTTTTTTCACTGGGTTAAATATTACAAATAAAAGCAACAACTGCTCTGCACTGCTAATTGAATGTCTGAATGTGCAAATTTAACTTTTCATGTGCCAAAAATTGTACTGTACAAATATGATGAATAACAAATGAATAACTGCGTCCACAAATTAACACAGATGTTTAAATGCCAAGATAAAATAAAAACATATTGCTGTTTATATTATATATATATATATATATATATATATATATACATTATTTAACCTCAAAATTGCCCAGATGGAATAAATCTTGTAAATGAAAAATTAATATTAATTGTAGCATAACCACCAATAATTGTGTTGAGATGTGATTTAGTTTTTACTTTATTAATTTGATCAAATAAATGTAGTCTTGGTGAGCATAAGATCATTCTTTTAAAAAACATTCAAATGAATCTTATCGACCACAAACTTTTTAATTGTAGTTTACATATGAAATTACTACTACTTAGAGAAAAGGTTATCTAAATGTTCTACATGCTTACTCTTCATAATTCTCTGTCCTTGAACAACTTAAGTGAGCAGGTTCCTTCCAAATCCTCTCCAGCCTTTCCCCCCACATCCTGTGATCCTATTATACCCCAACACATACATGCAGTGTTCACAGGACCGATTTAACAACAAGAACAGATGCAACACGCCAAGCCCTGCTAATGAAAAATGAGTGTTCATTACTGTAGATGAGGACCTCTGCTAGCGGACGATTGCTATAGTGAGACAGAGAGAGAGAAAGACAGAGACAATATGAGGAAACTCAGATTTGTATTTGTCTGGATTTTTTTTCTTTCTGTCTGTGACACCTAAATCATTCAGCAAATGTGCAAATGTGCAATTGTTTCTTTTTGGCTCCTTTGCTCATGTGAAAAAATAAATAAATACTTAAGCACAATTTATTCTAATGTACTTTAGTATAACTAAATGTATTTGTGGCACACTATAAATTGGTATACTTTAAAGGATTAGTTCACTTTCAAAAAATGTTTTCCTGATAATTTACCCCGATGTCATCCAAGATATCCATGTCTTTCCTTCTTCAGTTGAAAAGAAATTAAGGTTTTTGAGGAAAACATTCCAGGATTTTTCTACACAGAATGGACTTCAATTGCAACCAACTATACCAATGTTCAAAGAAGGTTCAAATGTCAGTCTCAATGCAGCTTCAAAGTCGTTACACGATCCCAGTCGAGAAATAAGGGTCTTATCTAGCAAAACGATCGCCCATTTTGTAAAAAAAATTATAATAATAAAAAAACAATATATAAATACTTTTTAACCACAAATGCTCGTCGTGTACCATCTCTGAGATGTGCGACACATTGAGTCATCACGTTGGAAAGGTCATGCGTCACGTCATCAAGTTATTTGTCTGTGTACTCCGGTTCAAAAAGGTAGGGAAGGGCGAAAAATGTCATCTCATTTTCTCCTCCAACTTCAAAATCGTCCGACATTTTTGTTTTAATTTATTATTATTATTTTATTTTTTTGTGATCTTCCCAACGTGATGACATAATACGTGGTGCATCTCAGAGATGGTACAACACGGGCATTTGTGGTTAAAAAGTATATATATATATATATATATATATATATATTTTTTTTTTTTTTATTTTTTAAATGACCCATCGTTTCGCAAGATAAGACCCTTATTTCTCGACTGGGATCGTGTAAAGACTTTGAAGCTGCATTGAGACGGACATTTGAACCTTCTTTGAACATTCGTATAGTTGGTTGCCATTGAAGTCCATTCTGTGTAGAAAAATCCTGGAATGTTTTCCTCAAAAACCTTAATTTCTTTTTGACTGAAGAAAGAAAGACATGGATATCTTGGATGACATCGGGGTGAGTAAATTAATAAAGTTTTTTTTTAAAGTGAACGAATCCTTTAAGTCTGTTATTTTGGAACAACTTATTTTGTCCTAAATGCAGTTTAGTTATCCAAAAGCAGTGCTGAAGTACTATTCCAAGTATACTTAAGTACACTTTAAATATACTCTTGTATTTAAGTTTTGAAAGGCAGAATTCACAAACTGAGGTCATACTTTTAGTGATTTTAAAACACATTGCAATGGCATTCCCAGTAAACCTGAAGTGTGCTGATTGGCATCATTATTGTGTGCTCCAAATACAATAAAGTACTGTAATCTTTATAAATAGACTAAGTATATATATAGACTATATATACTATATATACTATATATACTATATTTATATATAGACTAATACCGAAAGTACAATAGCAGGGTATTTATATTAAGTACATAAATATGTAAATGTATTTGTAGTATATATAGTATAAAATAAATGTATTTCAAATGTATTTCATTTTTGTATAATTATTTTTTATTTGGGAGGTATAGAAGAGTAGACTCTGATATTATGATTTTCATTTTCTCTCTCCTTCCGCTCTCTCAGCATTTCTTTTGTGTTTTAGGAGGTGTTTTTGATAGTATGTTCACACAGACTCTCACATCCTCATTAAAATTGCCAGTGTGTTTCAAAGGAGTCTGGTTGGTGTTCGAAAAGGCAAAGCTCTGTAAAAGAACCACCCTCCAATTGCAACCGAAAGTTTTCATTTTCATCCCTTCATTCTTATTTCAGTGTTTTCCCCCCGGTTATCTGCTTCTTTCTCCCCCTCCAATTATAAGCTTTATATCCAATCAGCCTGAACTTATAACTGTGGAGAGAAATATTGCTCCAAAAAAAGTTTCTTTTGGAAAGTTTCCTTTTCATTGTGAAGATTTGCAATCCATCCCACTATCATTATCACTTAAGTTGGTTTTGGTTGTGCAATTTGTTTTAAAATGTTCCATTACCTTTATGCATTAGATGTTAATTATTTTACTTATTGATAGTTTAAGAGTAATTGAAGTAAAATTGGTTTTGTTAATGAGTTTAAGTGCAGGCACTATTAAAGGAGTAAAGGGTTTACATTAAGTGGAAGTTCATTCTAGGACTCGGAATCCGACATAAACTTCAAAATAATCGTGCAACATTTTGGGCATGAATGATAACCCAAATCATAAAACTTGTTGTGGAGTGATATACTATTACTAAGTGATCAAACTTATGAGGTGTCAAAGCAAAACACAAAACAAACAGAAGAAAAAAACAACAAAACACTAAAATCAAAGAAAACAGAACAAAACACATAAACAAAAAAAAAACAGAACAAAACACACAAATCAAAACAAACAGAACAGACACAAAACAAAACAAAGCACAAAAAACAACAGAACAAAAAGAGAACAAAACACACTATATAATTTTTTTATTTTTTTTAAACGAACAGAACAGACAAAAAACAAAACAAAAAAACACTAATTGGGGCTCTTTTGATTTGGGCCAGTAAGTAACCATCTAATAACCTCCAATAAACCACCCTTATAATAGCATAACAACATAGTAAATAACTATGAATAAATAACTATACTGAGAATACCTTACAAAGCCCATAGCAACCACCCACAAGCATGTGACGTCCAAAAACAAGGATGAGCATGCACCGTTTGCAGTTTTGAAAACGTATTAATAGCAATCCAACATGATTTAGTGGTTTGTTCTAATTCCAGAGTATTTCACAGCGCAGTGATATATTCTTAGTATTTGCAGTGCTCTGCTCTGCTCTGAAAACAAGACGTGCTCTGAGTGCCATGACAACAGAAAAGCGGCATTAAATGAACGCAGAAACACAAAACAAAGCCTAACCCTAATGCAACTCTTTTTTAGCCTTGCAAGCACTTGCATTTCCTTTGAATGTAGATAAAGTGATATATACACAATAATGTCAGCAAAGTTGATACTAGATTAAAATAATTAGTTTTGTATTCATGCAACAGCACATGCAGCTCAAGGGTTTCAAACCACGGCAACTGTACATGGATTCATTTGTTTCTGGTGTGAATTTGTCTGAACAACATGCTCTGTTTTTTTTTTTTTTTTTTTTTTTTGTTTTTTTTACGACAGACTTGCATTAACAGCTCAAAAAAGGAAATAAACAACAGCGATGAAACCAGATTTTTCATCAACAGAACACTATCAATTCAACAGATAAGCTCTGGAGGCAAGCAAAATATGACATGTGTCATTATAATAAATAATTGGGGCCGTGACAAAAGGAAAATCAGACCTTTAAACCTTCCGTCTTTATGTTGGCGGATATTACCTGTCAAGTATGACTCAATTCCTCTATTTAGACTATTTTCTTTAGAATGAAAGACCCCTGGGGCCACTAACGCAGGACAGGGAACGGTCTGACTCCCATTTCTGACACATCTGGTGTGTTGATGGGATTTTAATTTGATTACAGCAAACATAACAAGTGCCTCTGAGGCTGCTTCTGAAACTAGAAACCGCTCGCAAATCCAGTCTAGTGAGCACATGCTGATGGCGGTGATGATATTCTCAATTTATTATTATGACAGACACTAAATTAGAGTTGGCTCCAGGATATAAGGGGAAGTCCCACCAGAGTGTAATTAAAAAAGGTAAGAATATCAATGAAAAAAACAGAGTGTGGTAAATGACCTTCTGAATAATAATCGTTAGTGATTTATGGTCGTCGGAAAGCACGGGGAGGGGGCGAAGCAGGAGCACAGAATTTTCATAAATCTTATATATATATTAAAAGTAGAATCTGAAGAGGTTCATGAGCAATGTTGAAGTACAGCAGAGTAATATGGAAGGGAGGGAGGGAGGGAGGGAGGGAGGGAGGGAGGGAGGGAGGGAGGGAGGGAGGGAGGGAGGGAGGAAGGAAGGAAGGAAGGAAGGAAGGAAGGAAGGAAGGAAGGAAGGAAGGAAGGAGGATGGATGGATGGATGGATGGATGGATGGATGGATGGATGGATGGATGGATGGATGGATGGATGGATGGATGGATGGATGGATGGATGGATGGATGGATGGATGGATGGATGGATGGATGGATGGATGGATGGATGGATGGATGGATGGATGGATGGATGGATGGATGGATGGATGGATGGATGGATGGATGGATGGATGGATGGATGGATGGATGGATGGATGGATGGATGGATGGATGGATGGATGGATGGATGGATGGATGGATGGATGGATGGATGGATGGATGGATGGATGGATGGATGGATGGATGGATGGATGGATGGATGGATGGATGGATGGATGGATGGATGGATGGATGGATGGATGGATGGATACTGTAGATGCCAAAACTGATGTCTGGCCTAAGAAAATTGAAGGATGATCTTCGTCCTTTATTCAAATATTTTTTAATTTTTGTAAGCATATTGCTAAATAAATAAGTAACGAAGTAAGTATAAACCATAATATAATATAACATAACGTAACATAATATAATATAATATAATATAATATAATATAATATAATATAATATAATATAATATAATATAATATAATATAATATAATATTATATAATATAATAATTCCACAATTGCAGTGTCTAAGAAAACATTAAACAGTTTAGTATCTACTTTACTTAACTATTTAATTTTATTTTCATTTACTTTAGATGTACTATACAAATAAATTCTAAATTGTTGGAAAAGTCAAGATTTCCCTCTGTCTTGTCCGATCAGAGTATGTTGTTTGAAAGTCGAACAAATGTCAATTCCATAAAGCCACTAAGATTGTAAAAAAAAAAAAAAAAAACGCTAGATGTTTTTTTTTAACCCTAATAAGAGATGGCACAAAGAGAACCCATGGGGAAAATGAAGATTGCCAAAGTTCTTGTTTTTCCTCTGGCTGAGAGGTAAGTTCTGACTTCTTTAAAAGGTCAGGGACATCAGGTAAGTCCTGCTCTGAAAGGTCTGACTGGTGTTGTACGCGCTGACCTGTGAAATATCAACTCTATATAGGACCTGCCGCTGCCAAAATGATGCAATTTGAAAGTCTGTCAGCGGTCACCCTTGCATGACCCCTCTCGGGCAGCGACGTCAGATGGAAGGAAGGAATGGGGGAAGATGGTCCAGAAACCATGTCCATTTGATGCGGAAACTATATGACGTTATATGTGTGTATATTTGTGATCACAGCTATTTCAGTTCTGAACATTTTTCTTCTCCTCCTATGAATAAACTTCTATCCTAACAAAGCTCAAGGATGTCTCAGACCTTAAGAGCTCTATTTGTTGCTGATGAATTATAAATAAGATATTAGGTGTTTCCTCTTCCTCTGAGAACGCAGGATGCTTGCATAAGAAAGAGGTACAGCGCTTTGAGCAAAACAAGTGTCAGTTCTTTTCCTGGCGTCGATATTTCCTTCACATCCACATACAGAGGGGTTCACTCACTTTGAATATTATCTGGGAAAAAATGACTGATCCGGCTCCATTGTTTAAGGTCACGCTGTTCATTAAAACTGACACGCCGTTTCTCAGAGCGATGCTCGTGGCCTGACCTTTCTCAAAAAGTCAACAGCTGTCTAGTTTTCTGCTAGCGGAACTAAACTTCACCAATTGCTCCTTCAAAATCCACCTCCATCTTAATTGAACTTTGATCTCAATTAACAATGACGGTGTGTGGGCCTTGAAGTGTGTTATATCATGAAACGCCACTGGTGGTGACCAAAGCTAAACGCAGGCACAGGAAGAAAATGGCAATCGGCGCCAGGGTTGTGCTTAGATTTGCTGCTAGCCTGTGTAAATGAGCACAGAACTCCCCGGAGGCCTGATTTGTGGAAAACTGAGTATTAGCGAGCCATCATTTTGTCAATACATACTTTCATTGCTGTGGGAGCAGTCATTGTGATGTATTATAACATTCGGCTGCACTGAGCCGCAGGGTTTAGCAGGCTAGTGTGAGAACTCAGTCTTCCTCATGAGAGCTGGGTTTGTGTTTGCATTTGGGTTAGTGCTGATTGGTATTACGATGGTGTTTTTTCAAATATTTCTTTCTCTTCATCTCCATCTTATAGGTTCAGTCCATTTTTCTATTTCAAATGACATGCATATCATGAATACAATTCTGAATTGAAGAATGAAGAGGCATTTACTGATTTGGAATTCAAAGATATTTGACACAGGCAATGCATTCTGGGCAATGAAGTTTTCTTCACCCTCCTACGAAAAGTTTGATATTAAATATGATGAAATGTGTAAACTAAATACAAATCCTATAAACCTTTAAACTTGAGGGCTACAAGACAACATTATACAACATTAGAAAACTAAAAACAATGAAGTAAATATATATATATATATATATATATATATATATACTGTATATATACACTCACCTAAAGGATTATTAGGAACACCTGTTCAATTTCTAATCAACCAATCACATGGCAGAGATGGGGACTCGAGTTTGA
The DNA here is from genome assembly GCA_021554675.1 of Leuciscus idus. Lineage (NCBI taxonomy): Eukaryota > Metazoa > Chordata > Actinopteri > Cypriniformes > Leuciscidae > Leuciscus > Leuciscus idus. The sequence goes on from CM038623.1 coordinate 20,025,294, forward strand.
GACTCGGACTCGAGTGCGACTTAAGTCGCACACAGCGTGACTTCAGACTCGACTTGAGACTCGTCCTCGAAAGACTTCAGACTCGACTCGGACTCGAGCTGCGGGACTCGTGAACAATGTTTATTATTAGGAAAACGTCTGACAAGCTCGCTGTTATTCCCCTCCCTCCGTTACCTATTAACTGCCTACGTAACTGAGGCGCGCGGCCACACATGGGAGGACAACAAACATGTCGACTGCACCGGCCGCTGGCTGCTGTGCCATTCATCGTAAGCTTTGGGTTTAAAAACTTCAACAGAGCTGACAACTGTCACGCATTCCACGCGATTGACACTTTTCACACGCTCTCACGCCGCACATCCATTTTCTCACGCACAGAAAAATCGCGAAGCAAAGAGGACACGGAGACCGACAGACAAGAGTAGGTTATTATGATAGAAAAAAATCTCAGCTCTCAAATTCTGTCAATTCTATTACGAAATTCAAACAATAAATACCGTTTTGGCGCTTGTAAATGTGACGTGACAGATCCCTATATAACGGCACGTGAACCGATCCTTTCTAGCTAATAGTAAATAAACACGAACACTGTTGAAAGATGCAGTACAACTTACCGAAATATATATTCCTCATACATGATATCGATCAATCAGTGTTTTTCAGTGTTTTTCATCCACGGAAAGGGGTCAATAAAAGTATATTTTTATAATAGTATATTTCACATCATTTGGTTCGTTGCAATAGTGTTTTGCATTTAGCTACAATGCGATGTTTTGCAGTTTTGCACTAAATAGGAGTATGTCAATTTTAGTACTGTAAGTGTAAGGTATAACATTTTCTATATTTGGTCTTATAGCCCTACAGAGCCAGCACAATAGGAGCCAAGGCCTTTCATTATTTACATTTACATTTTTATGCATTTGGCAGACGCTTTTATCCAAAGCGACTTACATTGCATTCAAGGTACACATTTTACATTTTGTCAGTTCTTGCTTTCCCTGGGAATCGAACCCATGACCTTGGCGTTGCTAGCGCCAACGCTCTACTGTTTGAGCTACAGGATAATTCCGCGATAGACAAGGGAGTCCTTTTTCTTCATAAACAAAATTTTTGCAACGCTCAATATGGCGGTATAAGTCACGCCTTATAAATAACAGCCAATCACCGATTGATAAAGTCATCGCGTCACTGCAGCTGCTGTTTGAGGCTCGGGTTCCTATAGAAACAGTCAGACGCGCGCTTCCACTGCGCATGCGCATTAGCTTGATCCAGCCTGAACATTTTCATTTTCTGTCATGATTTGAGCATTTAGAAACAAAATGTATGAGACAGTTGATGTCAGATTTCATTGGTGATTTCAAATATGAAATTTAATCGTAAGCTTGGCGAACAGTCTTGGAGAATTTGATGTTTCCCCATTCAAAGAGATAGGAGCTGCACTTGCATGCCTGTGAGGCGTTTCAAAGATGTCCGCCGGCATTTTGACAGTCAAAAATAGTCGATCTCCGAATGCAACATAACAGGGAGGAGAGTAAAGATGTAAAGCTCCTAAAGCTTAGTTCCATATAAATTCACGGATAATTTGTTATTTTTTCTTTAGTGAAAATCAATATTGACCTTGTATTTGAAAAAGGATCCTTATATAAGAGACAATACTAAAATTCAGAGTCAGTTCATTCGCATTCGGAGATCGACTATTTTTGACTGACAAAATGCCGGCGGACACAGCTACAGTGAGTTGTTCAAAACCTTTCTTTTTAGTAAACTCTGTGTACACAAACAATGTTCTCAATGCTCGAGTTCATGTGTAGAGCCCCTGGTGATACTTCGAGCAAAGTTTCATGTTGTGTCGAGCCTTCTTAGTGTTTTAAAAATAGCGATTTTTGATGCCATCATAGTAGTGCCCCCAGCACTCCCATTCAAAAGGCAATTTGCCCGAAAACGAAAATACGGTCAAACTTAAAAGTGGCGTTTCCATTCTAATTATGCTTTTAAACGAAAGTTTGCCTCAAGTAGATTAACAAAAAGACCCTAGTTTGCATTTTGGCGAGAGTTCCCCTTTAATCTGTTGTATTGTATATGCTTCCACAATGATTTATATCGCACAAAGAATGAAACATCCTTGAATAAGAAAATCCATCCATATATTCTCAGAAAAGCCATTAACCTTGAAACCCTGCTGAAAAGAGCACTGCACTTGTCATCTCAAATCAGACGTCATCACAAATCGTCAGACTTAAGCACCTCAATACGGAGCTTCTCTCTGTCCAAATTGAAGTGTTCAGCTCACCGTGTGAAAGATAAGGCTGCTCCTATTACTCTCAATTGAACAAAACATCTAAAAACACCAGTAAACGAGAATCTAACAGAGCCAATAAGGATTACGAAGGGATGATAAAATGAATTGAATTTACATTGTAGAGGACTTTTGTAGTTTGGATCAGTCTTTTTTTTCTTCTTTTTTTTTCCCAGCAAGAAATAGGCTTAGCTGAGCTACTTTCCAACTGAGGATATGAATGACTCAAACTAGTAATACAATTTAATTAAATTAAATAATAAAAAAATTAAATATCATGGGCTAATGTCAAGTGCTCAAGATGGAATGGTTCCTGAAGTTATTACTGTCGCCCCTCACACACAACTCCCATACTCTAATGTAATGGAGAACGGGAGATGAGATAAGATGGGAGGAGAGAGATGGGAGACAGAGGAAGAAATGGTATCTTTTAGCTCACCTCCATAGAGTGCTTTCTGTTACACTGCCAAGGTGAAAGTCATACAGCTTGGTGAGAATCAGAATCACCTGTGAAAAGAAAATCAAAAATACGATAAATCTATATGCACTGATTTCCTGACATATATTCATCACTCTTATTTCGTTCCATCACATTTATATTTACTGCTGTTTTTTTCCCCTAAATTGTTATAACAGGAGACATATTGCCAGAGGCTAATAGCAGGACATGCACAGTAGCGAACAATTCAAGTTAACAATAATAGTGCTTGAGCTCTCAAGAGACAAAACTGAACTTTCATGATTCTCAGTCCCATAAAAAAACTTTTAAACTTTAAAAAAAACTCACTACTTGTTTGAATATAAATAGAAACATTAATTACATTCAAGCAATGGCATGAAACAGTCAATTTACAGTCAGTAATAAAGAAGAAAGTAATTTCTCAAGACTTTGACCTGTTGTTTGTCATGATTAAAAAAATACTTATAACTTTACATATGTAGTACACACACACACACACACACATACACACACACACTACTTTTAGTGGGTTCGCACGCGTATGCGAACCTAATGATGTACTTATTTGTCCTGTCTGTTTACATTCACTTATATTCACACAAGACAAACTAACTATGTTTACATCAAAACTGTGCCAAGTTGGACCTTTTTCACTATCAATTTAGCTGTTTAGAAGCCAGTGGCGTCTAAGCGCAGGTGGATGCTCATTTTCCAAAAGCCTTTCAATTGTTTCTTTTCCTGACCGTCGCATTGTTGTGTTTACTTCTCTTTTGTGTCAACAGGCGAGACTCAATCAGGCTTCAAGGCTTTAATCTGGGCGGGATTGAGCTTGATAGTTCTCAACCCTGACCTTGGGCTCTATGATCTGTTAGAGCTTTTAGCCTCAGGGTCAGTGAGAAGACAGCAGGAGCTGAACTAGCCATCCAGAACGCCAAACACTCATGCATGCACCCGTATCACACATTCACAACACTGGCCCCATGAAACGCCTCGACATACTTCACTGCGCACACCACTGAAAATGATAAAGGCTTAAAAATGTGTTTTCTCTGTGGTTTCCTTCACTTTATGGTGGCACAGTATAGTGGGGTAGCATGTATCGCCCACTTAATCTAGCAAATACACGATCATATGCTGCCTGGACCAGGCCTAAAACTAACAGGGTATAGTTAACTAAAATTATGACCACTTATGTTACCTGAAATAAAATAAATGTTAATGGAAATAAAAAATAAACTAAAAACTTCTCTTCGCTTCTCATTTGCATTTAGTTTAAAAACACTGTATATAGACATATTAAAAAGATAATAAAATCACAAAAACACACTAAATAACAAAAATTACAACAAAATGTTTTTAATTCAAAATATAAATAAAAAACATAATAGTATCTCAATGATACAAAAAATAACACGGAAAACCACACAACACACATCCTTTTTACTTAGTTTTATATTTGTATTTATTTATTTTCTATGCTTATTAAATGTATAAAAATAAAATACATATTTTATTTGCATTTTGTTCTTATATTTTATTTTGATTAATGTATTTTTATACTGATTAAATATATAAAATAAAATAAATATAAGCAAATCACTTTTTATTTTCATTTGGTATCGTTTTCTCCTAAAATCATTTGGCAGCAGACATTCTCTATAGAAAAACAACTTGGAAGTAAAGAGTGGCACAGCTTACCCCACTCTTCACTATACATAACCCTTTTGAATTTGAACAAATAAGCTGATAGCATGGAAGATATGTTTACAGCTGTTACTTTAACTTATACAAAGCCAAACACAAAGTGAAAAACTATAAACAAATCTTTAAAATGATTTCCAAAATGAATTTAGCATGTTCACGCACGGACTGACTTCCACCATGACTTATTTACATTTGAAACCAAAAGAACATACATGAACAGCATGACATTAGGCAACAGACAGTTATATAATTAATAAATGGCTCAGTGCTTATACATTTGCCTAACATGCAGAAGACAGCAACTGACAAAGGGCAGCCATGATTATAAGTCACAGTTGCAACACATGGTCCCTCATGTTGACATTTTACATAATTACAGCCATTTCCTTATGTCAGACGCTGCTGTGTTTCCTGTTCAGGTCTAGGTAAGTTTGAGATTATGGGTTTCATTTGCATATTCATATTAATTTCCCTGTGATGGCTTTGCTTAGTGTAAAACAGGCCTCTTCCCTGAAGCAGGGCGACAAACAAGCTGTCACTTTGACTCATGTTGGTAGTAGCGACTACTCCGTGTCTGTTTCAGCAGATAAAAGTCATGAAACGTGAAAAACATGTTGGTGAGGGGGAAAAAACTGTTCAAACCCTTCTTCCTCAAAGAAAGAGTCTACTGTACGATCAAGTGGCTAAAGCAAACAAAAAGGCCAGCCATGCTGCATGCCTAACCGAGCGATGCTGATATTTGTAAAAAAAAAAAAAAAAGTGTTTAGACTCATGGAGAACAGATGGCTCAAACCAAAAAAGATCAGTCTAACCAAGTCAATCTTACAGGAAAATGTAAATATTTTAAACTCACATGATGTGAATCGTACAAAAAATTATGATTTATAGAAAAAAGTAAGCATGTCTTCCCCTAACCCCACCTCACACCTAACCGCCACTGGGGTGGAAGCAGATCATACGAAAATGTACATACGAGATTGTACAAATTAATACGAATAACCTGTGCTTGACATTAACTTTTTTGGTTCACCAGCCACTGTGTTTTCCAAATGCCACTTAGCATTTTCAATGGCCACAATTTTGACATCGATATCATGGGGGAAAACTGCCACTTCATAATTTGGCAGCAGGTATATTAGGCTGCTGTCACTTTAAGTCCTCACGCACGGATCCATTATACTGTTACACATGCGTTTTCTCTCTCAACCGTTTACATTCACTTAAAACATAGCTAACTGTGTTTATGTAAATACTCACCAAGACTGGCATTTTGAAATAATATTATGGGTATTTGACTGTTTAAGCGCAATACGCAGCGAAAAAGAACTCAATTTAGCACTGAGAGACGGCTTTTTCAGATGATTCACTATCAAAATATAATTTTGACAACACTATATTGCACTTAGCTTATAATTTCAGATGCCTTTTTAAAAGACTACAATTGGAAAATGTATATATTATATATAAAATTCAACCCGCCAAAGTGGCTACACTCTAAAAACTGCTGGGTTGTGTTAACCCAATTTTGGGTCAAATATGGTCTCACCCAACGTTGGGTTAAAAATTTAATTTAAAAATGGACAAACCCAGCCGTTGGTTTACATTTTTAATGTAACCAATGCAATTTGCCCATTTTTAAATTGCATTTTTGTCCATTTTTGATTTTGTCCAAAATGCAATTTGTCCATTTTTAAATTGCATTTTTTAACCCAACGTTGGGTGAGACCATATTAGAAAGAAAGAAAGAAAGAAAGAAAGAAAGAAAGAAAGAAAGAAAGAAAGAAAGAAAGAAAGAAAGAAAGAAAGAAAGAAAGAAAGAAAGAAAGAAAGAAAGAAAGAAAGAAAGAAAGAAAGAAAGAAAGACTTATATAGGTGTGTGTGTGTGTGTGAGACACAGAGAGATTTCTTGTTGCCCCTTAGGGTTTCTATTGTTTATTGTATGAAAGCCTCAGCTGCAGTGGCATTTTACACAACACCGTGTGGAGGCTCCAACTTCTTGATGCCATTCTGCATTGTTCTTTCCTGCAGATCAGCAGAACTCTTGCTGACAAATAAAGCATGGATCCACCTCTGATTACTGGTGCTCGGCATAATACACAATAAACCACTGCAAAACAAGCAGAAATGAAGTTCCAAACGTAGCTTTGGGAGGACCCTAATCACTCAGTCCTGTCAATCATCATTTTAGGCGTCCCAGTGACAATTCTGTCAGTATCCCTTTTTCTCCATTCTGTCAACTGATGGAGTGTGGGTTCCTTGCCACTCTAACCTCATGGCTTGCTTAGTTGGGGACACTTAATATTCAGCAATATTATTATATTATATTATATTATATTATATTATATTATATTATATTATATTATATTATATTATATTATATTATATTATATTATATTATATTATATTATATTATATTATATTATATTGATGACATCACTGTTTTCTGCAAAACTGCTATATAGGTGCAATTAACTAATTTATTATTTTATTATCTTTACAAAATAACTGAATCAACACTGAACTTCAGCGAGACTTCAGCTGAACAATGACACTATTTTTCTTTTAAAGCTGCTGTACAGCCAAAATTAACTGTTTGCATAATTGAATTATTCTTCTGTTATCAAGTAAAGCTGATTTGAAACTGTATTGTATTGTATAAAGCGCTATATAAATAAAGGTAAGGTTGACTTACTTATGTTTTTTAATTTTTATTAACTTGATTAAATTAAAGAAAAATGTACATGCAATTAGTTTAGGTCACAACAAAATAAATTATGTTTTGTTGAACCAACTTAATTTTAAAATAAAGTTATTACAGTTTTTCTCCATTGGTTTGGCTCATTTCTTGAAACAGAAATGACATTCTCAAAACAACATGGACAAACCTCCAAACCACTTGGCAATTGTTCACAACAGAATTGAATTTCTCATTCATTTCATCAAATTGCAAATGTCTAAGTACATCTCTCAATGTCTCGGTACATCTTTGCAAATGATTAAGTACAGGTAGCCTACATTTAGCACAATTTCCAAGTGAATAGATCTTGTTGATCTAAACTGATTGTTGATTCTCAGTCTAATGGTTGTTTGCTCCAAAACGTGTCAGCGTCATTTCATTGTATAAGTCATCACATGCACAATAGTCTGTTCAATTGTCAAAATTAGTCAAGAACATAATTCCATGAATACCATATATATATATATATATATATAATTGGCCACCGGGGCCCAGGCCAGCGAGGGGGCAATATAACTATGAGTGCTGCCATATCTGAGAATGGTGTGGCCACTCACATCCCCAGTCTTGCCCCATACAATACACAGAAGCTCCCCATCTTCTTGGACCGCCTTCATTTTGATTTGATCCCTGAAAATGAGAGAGGCCTCGTAGGGCCTTGCCTACCACAATATGTCATTGTATGGGACAATGTGAATTTCCACCATGGCCCGCTCATCAGGGCCTGGTTCACTACTCACCCAAGGATGGTCATGGTGCTCCTACCACCTTACTCTCCTTTCCTCAGTCCTATTGAGGAGTATTTCTCCGCTTGGAGGTGGAGAGTGTATGAGCATCGGGCTCAAGATCAGAGGTCCCTGCTCCATGCAATGGACGCTGCGTGTGAGGATATTACAGGAGATCAGTGTAGGGGATGGTTGCGACATGCATGCCGTTTCTTCCATCGTTGCATTACAAGGGAGAATATACGCTGTGATGTGGACGAGAATCTGTGGCCAGACAGACAGCAGCGTGTGGATGGCCAGGAGGGTGAGGATGGTGGCCAGGCGAGGGAGGGTGAGGACAGCAACCAGTGAAGAACTGTTAAGGCTGATTTATACTTCTGCGTCGGACCTACGCCGGAGCCTCTACGCTGTAGGCAACGCGTTGGTTTTCATTTATACTTCTGCGTCGTTGTCCGCGTTGACGCGCAATTACACTTGCAGAGGGAGCATGTGAAACCTGAGGGAGCGGTCCTAGCAGACCAATCACAGCGCTTGCGTCCGCGTAGAGTTGACGCGTTGTTAAATTTTTGGAGAGGTGCACGTCAGGGTACGCCGAAGGGTACGCGCGCTACACACAGCCTACGACGTAGCTACGGCGTAAGTTCAACGCAGAAGTATAAATTGGGCTTTAGTTGTGAAACTCCAGCTTTATTTACAGCACTGTAGGCTGCATATCACTTTCATTGTTTTTTGTTTGTGTGTATATATTACAGTATATTATGCTGTATACATTTTCTTTCTACTCTGATGTATGGGAGTTACTTTATGTGTGTGAATGATAATGGTTACAATTTCCTTGGTAGTATGAGTGCAATGTCAAACCTTGGAGGCTACTCTTACCCTAAAATCCTTTTTCTTTTTTTCAGTTTTATACACAATTGTATTCTGTTAGCTAGACAAAAACAGTGCAGTAAGCATTGTCAATGAAGGACTGGGCTAAGACTGAAAGGTGGACATGAGGGATATTTCAATGGTCCTCTGCCATATAGTGACAAAACATCTAAATATTTTGACTTGCAGTGCTTACACAATGCCAAAGGGACGAAGCATTTTGGGGGCACTGACTGTTTAAATGAGAAGGAAATTTAGTTTTGACACATGAGTGAACTGTTTTGGGAGAGGTATGAGCTTTTGCAGGTGAACCATGGTGTTGTGCCGAACCATCCACGTTATTTTGGCAAAAGCACCAAGAGTGTTGAGAACGTCCGGTCTGTTTCAAGAAATTAGCCAAAGCAATTGAGAAGGATCTTTGCCATTTTCGTGGCACTGACTCTTTATATGGGAAACAAATTTAGTTTTGAAGCATGAGAGAACAGTTTTGGGAGAGATATGAGCTTTTGCAAGTGAACTATAGTGTTGTGCTGAACTGTAAGACTGTTTTGCCAAATGATCTTAGAGTTTTGAGAATGTAATTTCTGTTTCAAAAAATGAGCCAAACCAATGGAGAAAAACTGTAAAGGTCATGTTTCATAACCAGCAATACTGTTATGCTAAATACAAGTTTGTTCACCACA